>SJYH01006978.1:57055-68350 GCA_006408735.1 Sylvicapra grimmia | reverse complement strand
TCAGAGGCCTCCAGCCTCCAGCTCGAGGACAGGCAGCGACCGAGGCAGAGGGCCCCGGGGGTCAGGGGTGAAAGCTGGAAAGCTCTGGGAACCCCCTGGTGCAGGCACATCACCGCTGTGCCAGCGTGCCAGAAAAGGCCTTGCTGCGTCCTGAGGACCCCACCTGGGTGACTGTCCCACACAGAGCGCTGGGACGTCGCCCAGGCAGACTCCAGCTCAGCCCTGGACCTGCAGAAACCAGGGCTGCACACACAGCTGGTGGCCTTGTGAGCACAGGGGCTGTGTGTGTGTGTGAACAGTGTGATGCATCACGTACATTGAGAACGAACACATCACAAGCTGGTTGCTGAATGAAGACAGACAGGGACACTGAGGAGCCACACCCCCAGACCCTGGGGTCCAGGCAGCCGCACGGACCGTGTCAAGCGCCGGCCTCAGGAGCCCCATCCCCACAGCCCACCTGGGTATGGCAGGGGGTTCCTCAAAGAAAGCAGAAAAGACGCTGAGCTCCATGAACTAAAGTACAGAGGAAATTCAGATAACATAAAATGAAGCACTTGGAAAATAAAAATATGAGACAAATAAAATTCAAAAGAAAGGCTGAAAGATAAAGTCAAGGAAATAGCCCAGAAAGTAGGGGGAAAAGAAATAGAAAATAAGAGTGGGGGACAGAAAAAATTCAGGGTGGAGGTGAGCAGTTCAATGTCTGAATGATAGTGATTGCAGGGGAAAAAGAATAGGAAAAGTGCGGGTAAGGCAATAATGAGGAACGAGAGGCAGCCCTGAAGACTGAGGAGGTGACGGCTCCACAGCAGAGGAAAGAAAGGCCAACATCTTTGTGGAATTTCAAATCAACACCAGGAAAAACCACAAGACACTAAAAGCTTGTGGGAGGGACCCGCATGGCAAACGGGCTGCAGATTGACCTCCAACTTCTCAGCAGCAGCAGGGGAAACGAAGCGAGAACGGAGCCAAGTGTCCAAATCTCTGAGGGAAGATAACTCCCTATCTGGATTTCTATACCCAGCCAAACTATCGACTGGGTGGAAAAGCAGAATAAAGACCCCTCCAAAAATAGAATAAAAACAAAGAAACTTAATTTTCCCCTTTCTCCAAGTTCCTGGCAGATGGACTCCCCCACAAATAAGGAGCTAAACTAAGGATAAAGGGAACATGAGATCAGGGAAANTCTACAAGAAGGCCTTAAAGAAGAGGGAGGGAGGGAGGGAGGGAAATAAATTATGTAATGTGTTTGGACACATTTAGGCAAGATTTAAACTTTCATCACAGAGGATGGAGTTAGTCACTATTGCATAGAAAACTATGCAAATTTTAAAAATGAGGAAATAATAATGATAATAAAATGAGGCATTTATTTTTTTTAATTAAAAAGCTGTAGCAGAAAGGAATGGTGACATTGTATGCTAGCTTGGAGACCGCCCAGGTGGTTCAGTGGTAAAGAACCCACCTGCCAAGTAGAAGACAAGGGTTTGATCCCTGGGTTAGGACGATCCCCTGGAGAAGGAACTGGTAACCCACCCCCATAGTCCTGCTGGGAAATCCCACAGACAGAGGAGCCTGGCACCGTACATACCAGGGAGTCACAGCGAGCCAGACACGATTGAGTGACTAGGCAACAGCGTGCTGACTTGGGGAGAGAATATATAGGGCAGGAGGCTCCTGCTTTTCCTAACAAGATTTATATTGATAATTATTATTTGACTTTTTAAATTATATAAATGCTCAAGGTTCATTTTTAATTTAGAAATGTGAATCAAAGTGAAAACACACTTCTGAACAACTCTAGGGGAAACCCTGATGGGAACTACAGTGAAAGCAGTGGAGGGTGTTCTATAACCACCCGTGGGCTGAGGCCAAAGGGACGCCAAAGAAACCCAAACCCTTACCCAAATGTGTCCAGAACAAGGAAGGTGCTTGCTCTCAATGCAGGCGGCACGGGTTTGGTCCCTGGGCGGGTACCTTAGATTCTGCATGCTGCACTGCATGGCCAAAGAAGCAAAGGAAAGCTTTTGCAAAAGGGCAAATGTCACCTTGCCCAGGGCATGTCACTTGGGCCTGTATGCTGGGGTGTCCTCCCCAGGCACTCTTCAGGCATGGCGGAGAATTAGCCCAGAGCTAAAGAAAGGCTGAATCTTGGAGGGAGGATGACCAAGTGCCTGGAGAGTCCCCTCTCCCAGGACTGAGCTGGCTCTGCCACTTAGACAACCCCTCCCCCAAGGAGCTACTCCTGGGGGTGGCCGTCTCACACGCGTCTGCTGAGGTCAGGCCCTCGGGGAAGTTGTGTGTGTGTGATGACCTACTCGTGCATTTAGGTTGTCTGTGATGGAGTCCTCCAGGCTCCAGCCTGAGCCGGCAGAATCCAGCATCGGGGGTGGTCAGCGGGAGGAGCCCAGAAGAGACGGAGCTCCAGGTGAGGGCAGGCTGGAGACCGCTGGGGCGTGACTGAAATAGCCTGTCATGCCTCAGGGACAGCCAGAAGCATTTCTGGGAAAGGACGCGGCAGAGTGTCAGCAGGTGCAGGGGGAGATTTGAGCTGGTTCTTGGGGTAGCCAGAGGAGGGGGAGAATCTGAGTCAAGATAAAGCTTCAGGGGCCAGATTCACACCTCCACCAGAAGCATCCTAAATGGAGAAAATAGATGAAGCAACAGCTCACGGGACAGCTAGCCTCAGGCCCGCCAGGGCAGGGATCCCTGGACCTGCGCTGGCCCCGCCCACTGCCCAGCGGGGGCTGACTGGCATCCGCACAGGGAGAAAGCACAAGAGGAGCTCCCGGGCATCACTGGAAAGAGGGGTCCTGTCGGAAGCCTGGGGGAGTCGAGGCTACAGGGCAGAGTCTTGGAGAGGAGAGCTGCCAGAACCTCTAAGGCCCTGGTGGGCAACGGAGACCCCCGAGCCTCTGGCCAAGAGCCCGTCGTTGCGTGCCAGAAAGGACGCCCAAAGCCTGGGACGCAGCCACCGGGAAGGAGGAGGAGGAAAGGCACCCTCGTCCCTAACCACAGTGGGGGCTGAAACAGACACCTGCGAATCGTGTCCACGGCAGCATCGCTCACGGTGGCCAGGAGGAACAGATCAGCAGGCTGTGGTCCCGTCACACAGTGGAGCCTTGTGTGTGTGTGCGTGTGTGTGTGTGTGCGCATAGGCATGCACGCCTGCCCAGTTGCTCAGTCATGTTGGACTCTTTGCAACCCTGGACTGTCGCCCGCCAGTCCATGGAATTTTCCGGGCGAGAATATTGGAATGGGTTGCCACGCCCTCCTCCAGGAGGTCTTCCAGACCCAGGGGTCGAACCCATGTCTCTTGTGTCTCCTGCACTGGCAGGTGGATTCTTTACCCTTTCGCCACATGGGAAGCCCCAGAGGAACATTGTTCAGCCTTAAAAAAATGAAGGACATTCTGGTACCCGCTGCAACACGGATGAACCTCAAGGACTTCCGTTCAGTGAAATAAGCCAGTCACAGAAGACGGAAATACCGCACAGCTCTGCTCGTTTGGGGCCACTGTCTGAGTTCTTACAGACAGAAAGAAAAATGGTGGTGCTGAGGGCTGGGAGGACGGAGACGGACACTGCTGTTTGACGGAGACAGAGTCTCAGCTTTCCAAGGTGGAAAAGCTCTGGAGATGGAGGACAGTGACGGTTCCACAGTCGCGTGAGTGCACTTAACCCCACAGGGCTGCACGCTGAAAAATGGTTAAAAGAATGAACTTTACTTATTGTATACTTTCCCATAATTTTAAAAAAAATGTATTTTAAATATGCTGGGAATGGTGTGTGTTCCCACCAAGCAGAAGGACCAGCCTCAGTCATTTGCAAGACGTGCAGTAGAGGACTCACTGCTGGGGAGACAGAGTGAACGTTTAGCGGATCAAAAGGAGTGCCTCAAGGCCGTATATGTCACCCTGCTTATTTAACTTATATGCAGAGGACATCATGAGAAACGCTGGGCTGGAAGAAGCACAAGTTGGAATCAAGATTTCTGGGAGAAATATCAATAACCTCAGATATGCAGATGACACCACCCTTATCGCAGAAAGTGAAGAGGAGCTAAAAAGCCTCTTGATGAAAGTGAAAGAAGAGAGCGAAAAAGTTGGTTTAAAGCTCAACATTCAGAAAACGAAGATCATGGCATCCGGTCCCATCATTTCATGGGAAATAGATGGGGAAACAGTGGAAACAGTGTCAGACTTTATTTTTGGGGGCTCCAAAATCACTGCAGATGGTGATTGCAGCCATGAAATTAAAAGAAACTTACTCCTTGGAAGAAAAGTTATGACCAACCTAGATAGTATATTCAAAAGCAGAGATGTTACTTTGCTGACTAAGGTCCATCTAGTCAAGGCTATGGTTTTTCCTGTGGTCATGTATGGATGTGAGAGTTGGATTGTGAAGAAGGCTGAGCGCCGAAGAATTGATGCTTTTGAACTGTGGTGTTGGAGAAGACTCTTGAGAGTCCCTTGGACTGCAAGGAGATCCAACCAGTCCATTCTGAAGGAGATCAACCCTGGGATTTCCTTGGAAGGAATGATGCTAAAGCTGAAACTCCAGTACTTTGGCCACCTCATCCGAAGAGTTGACTCATTGGAAAAGACTCTGATGCTTGAAGGGATTGGGGGCAGAAGGAAAAGGGGACGACAGAGGATGAGATGGCTGGATGACATCACAGACTCAATGGACGTGAGTTTGAGTGAACTCCGGGAGAGGGTGATGAACAGGGAGGCCTGGTGTGCTGCGATTCATGGGGCCAGAAAGAGTCGGACACAACTGAGCGACTGAACGGAACTGAACCTACAAAACTAAAAGCAACACTCAGAAGAATCAAAACTCTCTGCTAGTAGCTCAACTGCATCCCAAAACAAGGCCTGCAACGTTTGTAAGTTACAAGTCTATCCAGCACCCAACCGTGAAAGCCACGATGTTTGGCAGCCAATCAAAAATGACCAGGCATGAAAAGAAATAGAAAACTGTAAAATGAGGAGAAAAATCAGTCAGTAGAAACAGGCCCAGAGAACCCTCCTACACCGTCGATGGAATGTAAACGGATGGAGCTGCTGTGGAGTTTCTTTAAAAAACTAAAACTAAAGCTATTGGGTTGGCCAAAAAGTTCATTTGGGTTTTTCTGTAACATCTTACAAACGAACTTTTGGCCAACCCAATATCATATGATCCCGCAATCCTACGTGCGGGCATATATCCAGAAAAGGTGAAAACTCTAACTTGAAAAAATACACGCACCCCAATGTTCATAGAAGCCTGTTCACAGCAGCCAAGACATAGAGGCAACGTGCCTATCGACAAATGACTGGATTAAGAAAACATGTGTGTGTGTGTGTGTGTATCATACATAATATATATATAGGGATATATAAAGAGTGGCATTTGTAGCAACATAGATTGGCCTAGAGATTATTGTACTAAGTGAAGTAAGTCAGACTAAGATAAATATTATATATCACGTAAATGTGGTATCCAAAATCTTAAATCTGAAAAAAAAAAACAAATTAACTTACTTAGAAAGCAGAAACAGACTCACAGACATAGAAAACAAACTCGTGGTTATCAAAGGAGAAAGTGGGGATAAACTAGAAGTGTGGGATTAACAGATACATTCTGCATAGAATAGATAAACAACAAGGATTTACTGTATGATACAGGGTACTATATTTAATATCTCTTGTAATCTCTGCTAAGTCACTTCAGTCGTGTCTGACTCTGTGCGACCCCAGAGGGCAGCCCACCAGGCTCCCCCGTCCCTGGGATTCTCCAGGCAAGAACACTGGAGTGGGTTGCCATTTCCTTCTCCAGTGCGGGAAAGTGAAATGTGAAAGTGAAGTCACTCAGTCATGCCTGACCCTCAGTGACCCCATGGACTGCAGCCTTCCAGGCTCCTCCATCCATAGGATTTTCCAGGCAAGAGTACTGGAGTGGGGTGCCATTGCCTTCTCCATCTCTTGTAATAACCTATGTATAATGCAAAAGAATCTGGAAAAGAATATATATGTATATATATATATAAACTGAATCACTTTACTGCACACGTGAAACTAACACAATGCTTCAAGTCAACTACACTTTAATAAATAAATCTACAGTATTGCAGGCAGATTCTTTACCATCTGAGCCACCAGGGAAGCCCAATAAATACCACACAAACACAAAAAGAAACAGACTCAGAAATGCTGCAGATGATAAAATCAGTTGACAAGAACTTCAAAACTATTTTCGTAACTTTATTTCAATATGTTCAAGAAGATCTAGGAATGCTTGAATGCATTAAGCAGCAACATGGACACTATTAAATAGAGCCCATCAAACTTCACAGATGGAAAATCTAACGTCCAGGGTGACAAACATCAGAAAGCAGAGACATTACTTTGCCGACAAAGGTCTGTCTTATCCCAGCTGTGACTTTCCCAGGGGTCATGTATGGATGTGAGGTTCGACTGTAAAGAAAGCTGAGCACTGAAGAATCGATGCTTTTGAACTGTGGTGCTGGAGAAGACTCTTGAGAGTCCCTTGGACGGCAAGGATATCAAACCAGTGAATCCTAAAGGAAATCAGTCCTGAATATTCATTCGAAGGACTGATGCTGAAGCTGAAACTCCAATACTTTGGCCACTGATGCCAAGAACTGGCTCATTGGAAAAGACCCTGATGCTGGGAAAGATTGAAGGCAGGAGGAGAAGGGGATGACAGAGGATGAGATGGCTGGATGGCATCATCGACTCAACGGACATGAGTCTGAGCAAGCTCCGGGAGATGGTGATGGACAGGGAGGCCTGGCGCGCTGCAGCCCATGGGGTCGCAGAGTCGGACACGACTGAACAACTGAACTGACTGAGTAAGATGACAATTACACTGATGGAATTAATAGCTAATCGGACGCCGCGGAAGAGACGGTAATTTCGCTAGAAATAGAAACCATCCAAAACGAAGCAGAGAAAATAAGACTGAACAACGAGCAGAGCTTCAGGGGGCTTTGGATCATCCTAAACATGGTCTAATAGATGCCTCCTTAAGAAGCTAGACGGAGAAGGCAATAGCAAGCCACTCCAGTACTCTTGCCTAGAAAATCCCATGGATGGAGGAGCCTGGTAGGCTGCAGTCCATGGGGTCGCTAGAAGTCGGATGCGACTGAGCGACTTCACTTTCACTTTTCGCTTTCACACAATGGAGAAGGAAATGGCAACCCACTCCAGTGTTCTTGCCTGGAGAATCCCAGGGACAGGGGAGCCTGTTGGGCTCCTGTCTATGGGGTCGCACAGAGTCGGACACGACTGAAGCGACTTAGCAGTAGCAGTAAGAAGCTAGAAAAGCAGAACAAAGCCGAAAGCAAACAGAAGATGGGACAAATGGCTTCTTTGAGACGATCAGTAAAAACAGCAAACCTCTAGCAGGCTGAGAGGACACAAACCAGCAATATTAAGCAGTGAGGGGGCGCCTCCCTGCTGTTCCAGTGGCTGAGACTCCGAACTTCCACTGCAGAGGGCTGGGGCTCGATCCCTGGTCAGAGAGCTAAGATCTCACATGCCATGAGGCATGGCCCAAAAACAAATTTAAACAAAACTTTGAAAAGAAGGGAAGATGGAAGGAACTTTGCTACAGATTCTACAGATGCCGAAAGAGTAATAATGGAGCGCCACACCTAACCTTACACCAAAAGATCCGACAACTTAGATTAAATAAGCAGATTTATTGAAAGATACAAACTGATAAAACTCACTCCAGAAGAAACAGATAACCTGAATAGTCTTATATCCGTTAAAGATACTGCATTTGCATTTGAAAACCTTCCAAGAAAGAAAACGTCAGGGCAGGGCAGGGGTGAGGGAGGGGGCTTAGGGCTGTTGGGGAAGGGAGGAAGGAATTGCCAGGCTAACCCCGCTGGGTGGTGGGTCTGCTCCTCATCTTGATGAGGGTGAGGGTTTCACGGATGTAGGCATATGGCAGAAGTCATCAGATTGCGCACTTTAAACACCTGTTGCACTTTTTACTATACCTTAAGTATACGGCCTGGCGTGCTGCAATTCATGGGGTCGCAAAGAGTTGGACATGACTGAGCGACTGAACTGAAACTGAACTGAAGTATACCTCTAAAAACTGGAAAAGTGAAGGAGAGGGTGATCCTCAACTGGAGGGCTCGAAGAAAGCTCACTTGGACACGTGCCCCATCCGTGCCCCCTGCAGCCTCTACGGACCCCAGCAGGCGCTCTGACAGCCTGTCACAGCGGCCCCTGAGTCCTCCCAGAGCGGACACTCACCAAGTCACCGAGCGCATGAAGAGTATCCCTCCCCCTCTATGAAGGCTCTCAACCTCAGGCCCTTGGAGTTAGACTCTTGCAGTCTGGAGGGGGCCCCCAGGAGGTTGCCAGTGCAGTCGGGATGCTGGGGACAGAGGGGCTGACGGGCTGTGCCTGTTCTGGGCTCTTGCTCTAGGGATTCGAGGCTCCGGACATCGCCAAAAGCCACAGGTTACGGGGTCTGTCTCCACTCATTTCTTTTCTCTTGCTGATATCTACCACTTAAGCCGGTGATCCTCAGCCTTGGGCCAGGATCAGGATCGGCTGGGGGCTTGGCCAGGGTGACGCGAGGTGCCCACCCCGCCCCTCTGAGCCTGGTCTGGGGGTCTTCGCCAGCCCTCCTGGTGACAGCCACACGGCAACCTGAAGAACCACTCACTCAGAAGACCGGTTTAGCTACTTTAATAGAGACCAAAAGAACTGCAGCTTTAAAAAGACAAAAGGTTAACTTTTTTGTGGGAAAAGAAAAGTTGATAAGTGGTCCAAGGACCCAGGGTGGTGGGTCCCCCGAGCCGGTCCAGGGTAGGGTGATCAGGTCCCAGTTTTCCCAGGACAAGAGAGTTCCCAGAACATGAGATTTCTAGTGTTAAAACTGGACAGTCCCAGGCAAATCTTGACAGGTTGGCCAGCCTCGTCTAGGATGCTCTGCTCTGGCCCAGGGTGGTCCTGCTTGCAAGGCCAGGGTGGGCTCAGCACCATGCAGGGCTGGTTCCACTGGAAGAGGGAAAAAGTAAGGGCAGGCCAGCACCCCACTAGCAGCTCAGGGGGCCACGTGTGCAGCCAGGGGTTTCCACTGCTAAAAAGAATGGTCCTGGGGACCCTGAGCACCGCCCACCAGAGACAGCAGCCAGAGAAGAGAGGCCTGACCCGGGCGTGGGGTGGGGGAACTGTCTGTCAGCAAGGACGCGTCAGCAAGGCTTGTCATGGAGGAGGAGCTGCCTGTCCTCAGGAAGCCCAGTGGCTGAGGGGGCCTGTGATGAGACCCAGCCCACTGCCACCTGCATCCTCCCCCAGCACGCCCCCCTCCACCAGGTATTACCAGTCCTGGGATGGGGTCTAACTGACCTGCATCAGCGCTTGGGGCACGGCCCCTCCAGCGAGCCCCTGCGAGGTGGGCACCAGCACCCCCCTCTGCAAGAGGAAGAAATGGGCTCCCTGAGGGGAGGAGGGCGTGCCAGGGTCCCTTGCTCACGGGCAGCAGGGCTGAGACTTGCTGTGCAGCTACGGGCTGCACATGGCCGACTCTCAGTCTGGGCTGGGATGCAGGGGACAGCAGAGGAGGGGCCTCCATCACTTCAGCCCCTAAGCCCCCCGAGCTTGCCCCTCCCTGGAACAGGAGCCCGGCCAGGGGGCCAGGATGGGGTGAGCTGGAAGCACCCGAAACTGGGGCCCCAAGACCCAGTCCTCTCCCAGCCTACTCCCGAGGCGGCAGAAAGTGGGTCAGGGGGGCAGGGGAAGGTTTCAGGAGGTGGCCCTTCTCCCCGCCCCCCCAAGAGAGGGGCTGGATGAGAGACCACAGTCTCTGAGGCAAGGGGAGACTGGCAGCCAGGCCCAGGGGGACTGTCCCCCTTCCTCCTCCTCGGGTTGGAAGGAAGATGGAGAGGCTGAGATGAGTGGGCAGCGGGGGGAGGACGGTCGGACACGGGGATGCCTTAGGACACAAGTTTATTGTCATCAATATGCAATGCATACATGTTCACATTGCACAAAACGATGCCAAGCCACAGCCTGGGGAGGCCCCTGGACCCCTCGCCTGAGCCCACTGAGGGGGCCTGTCCCTGGGCTGCTGGGGGCTGGCGCGGACTGCCCAGGAGCATGGTGGAAGGAAACCACCGCAGAGCAGCACAGGCGGTCCAAAACCCCTGGGCCCCTCGGAGCCAGGGGCACCCGGCCCGGCCCTGTGGCGGCTGCAACGGGGGGCCTCCTGGGCAAAAGGGGGAAGGTGCCCTCTGGCAGGTGGACACGCCTCGAGGGCACATGGCCCCCTCCCCCAGGCCTCCGAAGGGTCCACCGCCCGGGCTGGGGCCGCATCCTTCGCAGCCCACTCTCTCCCTCCGTACCGCCTCTCCGGTCGACCGCCCCCCAGCCACCACCAGACTCCTGAGCCGTGACTGGCCCGCAAGCTACCTGGCAGCTCGGTGCGCGGCTAGCCTCAAACCCAGGCCTGTGGGACCCAGCAGCCAGGCGGCCCTGCGGCGTTTCCCCTTCAAGGGGGCCGGGCGGCAGGAACCTTTCCTCCCCAGAGGGTGTGGCCAGACCCGGGCCGGGCAGGCTGCGGAGCAGGTCAGTCATCCTGGGGAGGAGCAGCGTCGCCCTCGGTGCGAGATGGGAACGGACTGCACTTCCCTGAGCCCCTCCCAGTGCCCCCGCCCCCGGGGCTCCCGGGCGGCGCTCCCGGGTCCCACTGCAAAGCGGAGCCTGAGGCCTCGGGGGTGACGCTCTGGCCCGGGCGGGCCGGCCCACCGAGTCCGCGGGCCTGACCCCTACCTGAAGCGCGGGCTCCCAGCTCCTCCCCAACCCCAGCGCGTCCGAGTTCTTCGGCGGGGTCCCTCATTCATTCCCCACGCTCTCATCGGCCCCTGCGCTCGCCCCCCACGGTCCCCCGCGAAGCGAAGGCTCCAGCTCTCCCCTTGCGAGCCCACGACCCTCTGTCCCCAACCCGAGGGCGCGGCCGCCGCATCACCAACTCCCGGGAGGCCCGAGGCGAGGAGCGCGCCTCCATCCCGCGGGGCCACCGCCAGGGCCGCGCTGGGAAGCCGGCGGAGTTTCGAGAGGGCGGGAACCCCCGGGGCACTGGCGGGCGGTGGTGGCGTCTCTGCACCGGCAACGCGCCAGGAGCGTGGGCCTGGCGCGCCCCGCACCCGAGCGCATCCCGGCCGTCCCCTGCGCTCGGCGCCGCCGCGCCCGGCCGCCTCCTGCGGCTGTCGGCCCGGGCCCGGCCTCGGGGTGTGCGGGGCGCGGCGCGCAGGGAACGGGCG
>SJYH01006977.1:71473-92159 GCA_006408735.1 Sylvicapra grimmia | reverse complement strand
GGGGCCCTCCTGGGCAGATCCTCCAGGGGCTCACTTCACACCCTCCCCCCCACACCCACGGCGTGTGCACACGCTCACACGGAGCCAGTGCTGAGTGTGCAGCGCCCTGAGGGGTGAGCGCCGGCCGCCACTGGGCACCCAGGGCGGCTGCAGTCACCATCGATTCTGGGAAGCCCGCTCGGTCCACCGGGTGGGGCGAGGATGGGGGTCCGCCAGGGGGCAGCGTCAAGGAGACGCAGATAGAGGGGTGTACAGAGAGCCGTGTCCCAGAGCAGGAACAGGGCTCGCCCGGGCGCAGGCCCTGAGGGAGGCCCCCGGCCCTCCCTCCCTCCCAGGTGGAGCGGACCGGCCTCACCTGACCCGAGCTCCCAGGGGGTCGGGGAGCTGCAGGGGGCAGGGCACATTCCCCGCTGCCCGAGGTCACGCCCATGGTGGGCTCTGTGCCTGGTGGCCTTGGCACCTCCGGGAGGAGTCCCAGGATGGACCCTCACGAGTGGGCTGGATCGCAGGCCCCCACGGTCCAGTCACTGCAGCCGGGAGGAGAGCCTCTCAGGGCCGTGCTGTGCACGGAGCTCTCCGGGTGAGGGCGGCCTCGGGGAGGGAGTCCCCAGGGAAAGCCCAGGGGCAGGCGTTCAGCAAGCTGCTGGAAGTGGCAGGCAGGGCCCCAGCCGGCCGCCAGCCTGCGCCCCTGCTGTGCCCTCAGCCGGGGGGCCCCCACTGCTGCCAGCCTCTCAAGGCCCAAAGTGCTCTCCGCCTCCAGGAAGCCTTCCTGCCTGCAGCTTCCTTGGGCTTCCTGGCCCGCTCTTGGCCAGTGGTGGTGAGCCCAGGCTCAGAGCCGCCGTCCCTGGGGAGGCAGCCAGGTCACGGTCAGCGCCGTGCTGTAGGGGAGACAAGAGCAGAGCCCTGCCTGCCGCTCCCCAGCCACCCCGAGAGCTGTGGCGGCACAGGGCCACCTTGTCCTGGGGCTGCAGAGAGAGTCGGCTTCAGGGGACAAGTGGGTGACCGGTGTGAACAGTGACACGGGCTGGCTGGTGGGTCCCTGCCCCGCAGCATCGGGCAGGCTGGAGGGAACCAGCCGGAAGACCCCCGATAGGGTCTGCAGCTGGCATAGCACACGCCAGCCCCTGGGGGTCCCGAGTGGGTGCCCGCGGCCCTGGGGGTCACAGGCAGCTCACAGGGGACGTCCTCGATGGCTGCCCTCAGCAGGACCGTGGCCTCCACCCTGGGTGAGCCCGGTGGCCCCTGCACCCTGCAGCCCAGGGGTGAGAGCCTGGAAGCAACCCGAGCCCTTGCTGTGCTGAAATTCCCAGGAGGGGGCACTCCCACCCAAAGTGACCGGCAACCCGGCTGCCCACGCCCACGGGCTCAGAGGCCAGCTGTGAACCCAGGGTGGAGATGCAGACGGGGGTCTCAGCCCACAGCCCCCACACGCGCAGGACCCCACCCAGTGGCCGTCAGAGGCACACCGGGAGCCAGTCTGGGGGCACAGGGCCGGGGGACGCCCATGTGCAGGTGACGCGAGGGAGCGGCCGGCTTGGGGGAGAGCGCCCGGGGCTTCGCGGGGCCTGCGGTGCCACTCCTGCCGTCGGAGGCGCTGGTGTGGAAGGGCCACGCCTGGGACGGCCGCGGCGTGGACGCGGGCACGGCAGGCACCGGGCGCCTCCGCTGAGCACCAGACGCGCGCTGGACGCAGCGCTGGACCGGGTGCCCCTGTGGGCATGCCGTGGCGGGGAGGCGGCCGACAGCACGCAGGGGGTGGCGGCAGCGCCAGGTCCGCGCTGGGAACTTCAGCACGAGGGCTTCCGGGGCTGGAGCAGGTTCCGGGGGACGGCGGCGGCCAAGCAGGGCCAGCTCTGCGCTCTTGTGGCGGGGGACATGGGACCGACACGTGCCGGGCACGGGCATCAGCACCCACGCTGCAGGGCTGTCGCCTGGGCTGTGGGCGCTGGGGGTCGGGAGAGGGTGCAGGCCTCCGCCCTGCCCTAACGCCCCGGGAAGCCGCCCCTGGAGACAACGGTCACCTCCAAGGGGGCAGGCGAAGGGGACCCGCCACAGCTGCCACTCTGGAAGCAGAGCTGCGCCCGAGGCCTCATGGCCGGGCAGGCTGGACAGTGGACGTCCCACCAGTGGAGACCCCCGCAGGGCCTGGCCGGCCACCCCGCCTGACCACATTCTCACGACTGCAGTCTCCCAGCGCGTCACCTCCTTGGAGAGGCTCCCGACTGGAGTCCCGAGCATGCCAACGCCCCACTAGTTCACACGTTGCAGGGGGCCCAGGAGGCTGGGGGCCTCGACCCGGGATGGGGGGGCCAGGTACCAGCCCGAGTCTCCACTCTGCCACTGTGCCACACAGCTGGGCAGGCTGGCCCCCGCAGTCAGACCCAGACCCCCTCCCGGCCCACCCTGTGCCCCTCAGTGGCCGCCGGTGGGCACAGGGGGGCTCAGTGTGGG
Organism: Sylvicapra grimmia; assembly: GCA_006408735.1. Classification (NCBI taxonomy): domain Eukaryota; kingdom Metazoa; phylum Chordata; class Mammalia; order Artiodactyla; family Bovidae; genus Sylvicapra; species Sylvicapra grimmia. The sequence continues at coordinate 89,708 of SJYH01006977.1, read as the reverse complement.
AGCAGCGATGATGAGAGGGAAGCTGGAGTTTCCAGGGAGGCTTTGGAGCCACCCGAGTTCCCCTTTGTGCCACCCTTTCTGGGAAAACCCTCCCTGGGGGAGGTCCCTGCACCCTGGGGCCCCGTGTAGGAGAGCAGAGGCTTCGGAGCAGAGACTCGGGGTCCCCCCCAAGCTCCACGCCTGCCAGGGCCCCACCCCTCAGTGCCTTCTGGGGGTCTCCGGGTCACTGCGAGGGCCAGAGGAGCTCATGGGGACTCCCCAGCCACCCTGGCCCGGCAGGGAGGGGCCATGAACGTCCCTCTCCAAGGCGAGGACCAGGCTCAGGGACCCCTTCCTGCCCCCCACGCCCTGTCACAGGGAAATCTGATTTCCCGAATCTCCCACAAGCTCCGCTGGCAGGGAGGGGCCGTGAACGTCCCTCTCCATGGGAGGCCCCTTCCTGCCCCCCATGCCTTGTCCCAGGAAATCTCTGTGATTTCCCAAATCTACCACAAGCTCCGCCAGCAGGGAGGGGCCGTGAACGTCCCTCTCCACGCGAGGCCCCTTCCTGCCCCCGACACCTTGTCCCAGGGAATCTCTGTGATTTCCTGAACCCACCACGAGCTCCCCATGTGATACTGTTTCCCCGTCCCCGTGAGGTCACCCTGCTGACCTTGCCCGGCCCCGCCTCTCCCGGGAAGCCTCCCTAAGCCCTGCCCACCGGCTGGTCAGCAGCAGCCCCGGGCTGGTGGGCCCTGGGCCTGAGTGCATGTCAGCACCTGGGGGTCCTCCACGCGGTGCCATCGCAGGGTCCCTGGCAAGGAGAGTGAGGAGCAGACAGGGCCAGCCCCCTGTCTGCTGTGTCCTTGGCAGGGAGGGCTGCGGGCAGCCACACCACCCCCCACCCTGGCACAGGCCCTGCAAAGGGCAGGGGGCGGCAGGGAGAGCCGAGACCTGGCCACACTGCTGCCTCAGCCCCATGCAGTGCGGGGCAGGCGGGGCTCTGGGAGGACAGATACCAGAGGCGACATTTGAAATCTCTAGCTGAGAAACGGAAGGCAGGAACCGTCCCGATGAAAACCAGGCTCCGCTTTATGCAAGGAGACGCTCACTGACGCGACGCCCGCTTCAGGCACGGCTGGCTCCAGGGGCCCAAGCATGCCAGCGGGCGTCTGTCGCTCAGCTCCAGCTTCCTGCACGTGTGTTCTCGGGGGTGAGGAGCCCAGCAGCACACTGGGCCCACTGGAGTCGTGTGACTGACCCTTCCCACCTCTCGCTGTAAATTGCCGGGGGGCAGCCCCCCTGGTGTGACAGCCGCTCCACAACCCTGGCTTCCAGGACGCTTGGCCTCTGGGGTTTCTAAGCAATTAAAACAGGGCTTTTAATTATTAAAATATTACGCTCATGGTGAAAAACAAAGTCCAAGTGGTGCGTGAACGAAGCCCCAGGAAAGGCCACCTCCCCACCGGGCCCTGGTCACCTCCTGGAAGCACAGAGATTCTCCCAGGACGCCCCCGCCTCTGCAGAGCGGACCCGCAGCACCCCTGCCCAGCTGCCTTTGCGGGCCTCCATCTCCCGCTAACAGGTTTCAGAAATGGTCCAACAAGGCCCCCTGGGGACCCCTCGTCACCCTCCTGGAACCCAGCACATGAACCGGCCCCGGGAGCCACTCTGCGGTGTGACCCGTCAGGACTGTGGCTGAGAGGGCAGATCCCGCTAGACGCCTGCTGGCTTCGAACCCCCAGCGGCCTGGGTGACGGCCTGCTGAGGCCCCGGGCGGCATGCTGTCTGCACGTAGCCCCATGCTGGACCCAGAGCGGGACGAACTCTCAGGAAGGCGGGCGCTGCGGGCCCTTCGTGGGGCCTGAGGGGATCAGAGTGGCCAGGCCCAGTCCCCGCGTCTGAGCCCCTTGATCCAGCCGCGCTGACAGCTTCCTCCTGGACTCCCTGTCACACGAGCCAGCCGACCCTTCCCACATGTCTGCTCCAGTGGGGGTCCCTCGTGCTGCGGGGTCCAGTCCACCCCGACCCCGGCGCTCCAGGCGGCCTGGGGTGTCGCCCTCCCTCTGCAGGCCTCCTCGTGGGCGCCCGCGTTTTGAGGCTGAACACCATGCGATCGGTCTCCCTGCTCCATAGCTAAAGCCCGGCAAACGCGTCTTCATAATTGGTTGATGTTTATTTACTGGGAATGACCAGCCCATTAAATTTAATGAGGCAGGCTGTCCGGTATGGAGTGGAAGTGTCTTCCTGGAGCGAGACCCAGACCTGGCGGGCCGGCTGCTGCTCTGGGTGTGGGCGGCCCCTACTCCCGGCCCCCGGCTCCCCAAACCCTCTGGTCCCCAGTGAACACTCGGCAGGCTTCCCGCCCCCGCTGCCCGCTGGGAAGGTATGACGTCCTTTGCTCAAGGAGGTCGAGTCTGCAGAGAGGTGCCCACTGGGCCCGCCAGCCAGCAGGAGGGGACGGCAGGAGCCCTCAGACGCGGGCGCGGGTCGGCACAGCCACCAGCCTCTGGAGGCGGGGCGGTGGTGCTCGAGAGGCATCGGGGTCGGGAGCAGAGAACAGTCACATAAGCCCCCGCCAACAGCAGGACCCTGAGCGCACGGAAGCGCGGGGCGAGCCGGGCGCACCCCACCCGCCCCCAGGGCCGTCACGTGTACAGGCGACCCGTCCCTCGCCACGCCTGGCTTCTGGACGGACTCCCGAGCTCCAGGCTCAGGCTCTGGGGGGCCCACGGCCGCGGAGCTGGCGGGCAGAGCCCGTGCGCTGCCTTGTCGCACCCGCTGTGATCGGCGAGGACGACTCGGCTCCCCGGGGAGGCCTCTCCTGAGAACCGTGGCCTCGACGGAGGCCCCAGGTTGGCACTCCGGACCACAGGCCTGGGGCACAGATGTGGGGGCCCTGGGACTCCTGGGCAGACAGGAGCGTGCAGGGCGCCCATCAGGAACTGACCCCAGGGCCAGCATTGCCCACAAGGGACGGCGTGGGGGGCAAGGGGCAGCTGGGCGCGCGGCCTCCGTGCCCACTCCAGCGGGCGGTCGCTGGACGCGTGGCCTCCGTGCCCACTCCAGTGGGCAGTCGCCATGAGCACGGCCTCCGTGCCCAATCCATCAGGCGGTCGCCATGAGCACGGCCTCCGTGCCCACTCCAGCAGGTGATTGCTGGGCACGTGGCCTCCGTGCCCACTCCAGCAGGCGGTCGCCGGACGCGCGGCCTCCGTGCCCAATCCATCAGGCAGTCACTGGGCACGCAGCCTCCGTGCCCAATCCATCAGGCGGTCGCCATGAGCACGGCCTCCATGCCCACTCCAGCAGGCGGTCGCCGGATGCACGGCCTCCGTGCCCACTCCAGCAGGCGGTCGCCGGACGCGTGGCCTCTGTGCCCACTGCAGCGGGCGGTCGCCATGAGCACGGCCTCCGTGCCCACTGCAGCGGGCGGCCGCTGGGCGCGCGGCCTCCGTGCCCACTGCAGCGGGCGGTCGCTGGGCGCACGCCCTCCGTGCCCACTCCACCAAGCTGCTCTGGAGCGAAGCTACTTACCGGAGGGAGCAGACTCAGGCCACAGGCCGCAGGCTGGAGGGGCCTGAGGGGCCTGAGCGGCAGGGCCCGTCCTCGCCAAGCACTGACCGTGGCACCTGTCAGGGGCCTGAGACGCAGCTGTGAAGGCGGGAGCAGCTGCCTCCCCTGGGCTCGGCCTCCCGTGGGTCACTGCCCACACCCTCCCCTGCCCGCCCCCAGCCGGGGTGGTGGGAGCATCCCACTGCTGGGCATGTGGGGCTCATGGTGACACCCCTGGGCTTTCACTCCTCCGGGTCCTTGGGGACCACCTCGGGGATTTGCTCTCTGTCTCACTGGTCGGGACTTTCTGGCTCCTTGGCTGGACCCTGGACGTCCCAGCTGATGTGCCATGCTGACCCCAGTGATTGGGTGGGATGGGAACCCACCCCAGTGATTGGGTGGGATGGGAACCCACCCCGCGGATAGTCACCCAGCGGGACCTGGGCGCAGCATGCCTGCCCCGGACCCTCAGCCATACCGCACTCCCAGGCCCTGCTTCCTGCCACGGACGGCCACGTGCAGGGCCTGGAGACGCAGGCCCAGACACAGGCTCAAAGGCACACACGTGTGCACGCACCCCCCCACACACCAGTGACCCTCGGGCGCAGCCACCCTGGGGGTGGGGGGACTCTGACCAGGGAAGCCTGGCTCGGACCCCAGGGAGCCCAGGGAGGCGCTGGGGCAAAAGGGAGCCGGGGCAGAAGCACGCGGAGGCACAGCTGGCTGAGACTCGGCACAGGCTCGCAGGCGTGGCGCACGCGGCGGTGCACGCGGGCCACTGCACAGCCGCGGCAAGCCGGCCTCCCGGGTGGGAGGCTCGGAGGCTGGACGCGGCCCTGGGCACCAGAGGCTTCGGCCCGGGCCTCAGCAGGGCCGTGGGGGCGCCAGCTAAAGCGTCCACGAGCTGGCGACCTGCGACCCCCGGCTGACCCCACGGGGCCGGCCACCTGGCTGCTGCCGTCTCTGCCTGTGTCCCCTGCTGAGGCGGGGAGCCGCCCGGGTTTCTGGGGGGGCGTCTCCTCAGCCCACGTGCAGCTGGCGACCCGCCCAGCCCGGGACGCCACCCCGCCGCAGTCCCGTCACCCCCGTCACCCAGTCCCTCAATCGGCAGTCCCCAGAACCAGCTCACCTGGCCGGAAGTCAGTCTGGTCCCTCCTCCCCACTCACGTCCAGTCCTGCCAGTTCCAGCCCCGGCTCGGCCTGCTGTGTCCGCTGACCCGCCCCCGCACTCCTGAGGGCCCCGGGCGACGCGGCTCAGCAGGACGGACCCTGATGGGCTCTGCAGGAGGCGCTGGGGGCTGGGGCGCGGGGTTATGCGCGCACAGGAGGCAGCCCACGGACCACCAGGCACAGGACGTCTGCTTTATTTGTCTGCGAGCGGGGCACACACACGCCTTCTCCAGCGCAGGGGCGGGGGCGCCGGCAGGGAGGCCGCGGCCGGGTCTGGACAGTGGCCTCACAGCAGGTCCGGGCTTCAGGCTCCACGTCACGGCGGGCCCGGGGCGAGGCTGCGTCAGCCCTGCAGGGAGAAGAGCCGGGTCGCCTCGCTGCCGTGGTGCCCACGGGCCCGCCCACGCCCCGCCCGAGCCCGGGGGAGGCCCGCGTACCCTGTGTGCAGAGCTGACGCAGTGCTGGTAGGCCCTCGCCAGGTCGGCGCAGAGCAGCACCTCCTGCAGGCGGTCACGGTAGCAGCGGAGGATCTGGGCCTGCAGCCCGGAGCACACGGGCTCCACCCGGCGTGGCCTGCGGACACGGGGGGCCGTGGTCACCCCAGAGGGCCTGCGGGGCTCCCCGCCCACCTGCCCTGCTGTGGGCCCGCTTCTCCCCCAGAGCCGTCTGAGTTCACAGCTAACACACGCAGGACGCAGGACACGGGACGCCCACGGCGCGCCTCGGGCAGAGCGGGGACGCCCAGACCCCTTCCCGGGGAGTCTCTGCGGGGGCCGGGGGGTCACCGTCCCTGCTATGCTCGCCAAGGGAGGCCTGGGCCACACACCAGACTCCACGCACACTTATCTGAAGAATGGCGGGTTTCTCTTTTTCAAAGCGTGAAGCAAATACAGAAAGCGAAGCAGAGCTCACTCTCAAATCGGCTCCTTTCTGACGCCTCCCCCTCGGCCTCTCCTCCCCTCCCCTCCCTGGGCCTGACATGCTCTCCCGCATACACCCTGTCACACTTGTGNACCGTGGCCTCGACGGAGGCCCCAGGTTGGCACTCCGGACCACAGGCCTGGGGCACAGATGTGGGGGCCCTGGGACTCCTGGGCAGACAGGAGCGTGCAGGGCGCCCATCAGGAACTGACCCCAGGGCCAGCATTGCCCACAAGGGACGGCGTGGGGGGCAAGGGGCAGCTGGGCGCGCGGCCTCCGTGCCCACTCCAGCGGGCGGTCGCTGGACGCGTGGCCTCCGTGCCCACTCCAGTGGGCAGTCGCCATGAGCACGGCCTCCGTGCCCAATCCATCAGGCGGTCGCCATGAGCACGGCCTCCGTGCCCACTCCAGCAGGTGATTGCTGGGCACGTGGCCTCCGTGCCCACTCCAGCAGGCGGTCGCCGGACGCGCGGCCTCCGTGCCCAATCCATCAGGCAGTCACTGGGCACGCAGCCTCCGTGCCCAATCCATCAGGCGGTCGCCATGAGCACGGCCTCCATGCCCACTCCAGCAGGCGGTCGCCGGATGCACGGCCTCCGTGCCCACTCCAGCAGGCGGTCGCCGGACGCGTGGCCTCTGTGCCCACTGCAGCGGGCGGTCGCCATGAGCACGGCCTCCGTGCCCACTGCAGCGGGCGGCCGCTGGGCGCGCGGCCTCCGTGCCCACTGCAGCGGGCGGTCGCTGGGCGCACGCCCTCCGTGCCCACTCCACCAAGCTGCTCTGGAGCGAAGCTACTTACCGGAGGGAGCAGACTCAGGCCACAGGCCGCAGGCTGGAGGGGCCTGAGGGGCCTGAGCGGCAGGGCCCGTCCTCGCCAAGCACTGACCGTGGCACCTGTCAGGGGCCTGAGACGCAGCTGTGAAGGCGGGAGCAGCTGCCTCCCCTGGGCTCGGCCTCCCGTGGGTCACTGCCCACACCCTCCCCTGCCCGCCCCCAGCCGGGGTGGTGGGAGCATCCCACTGCTGGGCATGTGGGGCTCATGGTGACACCCCTGGGCTTTCACTCCTCCGGGTCCTTGGGGACCACCTCGGGGATTTGCTCTCTGTCTCACTGGTCGGGACTTTCTGGCTCCTTGGCTGGACCCTGGACGTCCCAGCTGATGTGCCATGCTGACCCCAGTGATTGGGTGGGATGGGAACCCACCCCAGTGATTGGGTGGGATGGGAACCCACCCCGCGGATAGTCACCCAGCGGGACCTGGGCGCAGCATGCCTGCCCCGGACCCTCAGCCATACCGCACTCCCAGGCCCTGCTTCCTGCCACGGACGGCCACGTGCAGGGCCTGGAGACGCAGGCCCAGACACAGGCTCAAAGGCACACACGTGTGCACGCACCCCCCCACACACCAGTGACCCTCGGGCGCAGCCACCCTGGGGGTGGGGGGACTCTGACCAGGGAAGCCTGGCTCGGACCCCAGGGAGCCCAGGGAGGCGCTGGGGCAAAAGGGAGCCGGGGCAGAAGCACGCGGAGGCACAGCTGGCTGAGACTCGGCACAGGCTCGCAGGCGTGGCGCACGCGGCGGTGCACGCGGGCCACTGCACAGCCGCGGCAAGCCGGCCTCCCGGGTGGGAGGCTCGGAGGCTGGACGCGGCCCTGGGCACCAGAGGCTTCGGCCCGGGCCTCAGCAGGGCCGTGGGGGCGCCAGCTAAAGCGTCCACGAGAAAGCGACCTGCGACCCCCGGCTGACCCCACGGGGCCGGCCACCTGGCTGCTGCCGTCTCTGCCTGTGTCCCCTGCTGAGGTGGGGAGCCGCCCGGGTTTCTGGGGGGGCGTCTCCTCAGCCCACGTGCAGCTGGCGACCCGCCCAGCCCGGGACGCCACCCCGCCGCAGTCCCGTCACCCCCGTCACCCAGTCCCTCAATCGGCAGTCCCCAGAACCAGCTCACCTGGCCGGAAGTCAGTCTGGTCCCTCCTCCCCACTCACGTCCAGTCCTGCCAGTTCCAGCCCCGGCTCGGCCTGCTGTGTCCGCTGACCCGCCCCCGCACTCCTGAGGGCCCCGGGCGACGCGGCTCAGCAGGACGGACCCTGATGGGCTCTGCAGGAGGCGCTGGGGGCTGGGGCGCGGGGTTATGCGCGCACAGGAGGCAGCCCACGGACCACCAGGCACAGGACGTCTGCTTTATTTGTCTGCGAGCGGGGCACACACACGCCTTCTCCAGCGCAGGGGCGGGGGCGCCGGCAGGGAGGCCGCGGCCGGGTCTGGACAGTGGCCTCACAGCAGGTCCGGGCTTCAGGCTCCACGTCACGGCGGGCCCGGGGCGAGGCTGCGTCAGCCCTGCAGGGAGAAGAGCCGGGTCGCCTCGCTGCCGTGGTGCCCACGGGCCCGCCCACGCCCCGCCCGAGCCCGGGGGAGGCCCGCGTACCCTGTGTGCAGAGCTGACGCAGTGCTGGTAGGCCCTCGCCAGGTCGGCGCAGAGCAGCACCTCCTGCAGGCGGTCACGGTAGCAGCGGAGGATCTGGGCCTGCAGCCCGGAGCACACGGGCTCCACCCGGCGTGGCCTGCGGACACGGGGGGCCGTGGTCACCCCAGAGGGCCTGCGGGGCTCCCCGCCCACCTGCCCTGCTGTGGGCCCGCTTCTCCCCCAGAGCCGTCTGAGTTCACAGCTAACACACGCAGGACGCAGGACACGGGACGCCCACGGCGCGCCTCGGGCAGAGCGGGGACGCCCAGACCCCTTCCCGGGGAGTCTCTGCGGGGGCCGGGGGGTCACCGTCCCTGCTATGCTCGCCAAGGGAGGCCTGGGCCACACACCAGACTCCACGCACACTTATCTGAAGAATGGCGGGTTTCTCTTTTTCAAAGCGTGAAGCAAATACAGAAAGCGAAGCAGAGCTCACTCTCAAATCGGCTCCTTTCTGACGCCTCCCCCTCGGCCTCTCCTCCCCTCCCCTCCCTGGGCCTGACATGCTCTCCCGCATACACCCTGTCACACTTGTGTGCGCAGGTACACACTCACATGTGCACACACACGCACACGTGTACACACACGTACACACGAACACACACGTACACACGAACACACACGTGTACACACGTGTGCCCACACTCACACATACATACACACATGCAGACACACGTGCAAACACACTTACACGTGCTCTCACGCCCTAGGACGCACGTGCTGAGGACCCTGCCCCCGCAGCTCCAGGCGGGGTGCCGACTCTCACCCTGCACCCCCCACACCGGCAACTGAGACCAGGAGGCTCCAGGACACACGTTCTGGGAGTCTCCAGGGCTCCAGACGGGTCCACGCGGGAGCCCCGGGGCCCGGGCCGAGCTCGGGCACCAGGCAGGACCCTGCTCCCATCTCCTGGGACCGGCAGGAGGACAACGGTCCTGCCCCAGGTTCAGTCCTGAAAGTCCACCCTGGCAGGTACAGGACGGAACGCTGCTTGTGGCACAGCTGACTGCCCCTGCCCACGGGTGAAGGCAGGAGGGGGCTCAGTGGCCCTCGCCCCAGTCCCTGACCGCCTGGCCCCCAGCGCCGCACGACGCCCTCCTCTCCAAGCCCCAGGCCCTCTGCTGTGGACGAGGCTAACGGAGGGCCTTTCAAATGCCTCCGGACAGGCGTCCCCTCTCTGCCGCCCTCCCTGAAACGCCTTCCTCTGCGTTCCCCTCTGCCCTCCTCCACCCTGCTGGCCCTGGGCTGGGAGCCCTGTGCCTGCAGAGCGCTCCAGCCTGGCTTCACACCAGCCTCAATGGGGGGCAGAGGGCGGGGCTGGGGGCTGGGCAAGGCTGGAAACTCAGGACGTGGCCTCAGCTGGAAATGAGGTCTTGGAGGATACGGTGGGTGAGGGTGGGGTTGGCCCCTGATCCAGCGTGACGAGTGCCCCCCGGGGGAGGAGGGACACAGATCACCAGGAGAAGCCACGTGGCACCAGGGCAGAAGCTGCAGAGACGCGCCCACGAGTCGAGGACACCAGGCCTCCCAGCAGCACAGAAGATGGACACGCTGCACACAGGCCGGAGACCCTCGAGCTTCTGGGGGAGCTGCCCACCGGCCGCAGAAGCCCAGGAAACACGGTCAGCCGTGTAGGGAAGCGGTGGAGCGCCGGCTGGGCAGAAGCCAGCAAGAGGCAGACGGCTGGCCCGTCCTTTCTAACAGAGAGGGACCCGCATCCTCCATAACAGCGGGCTCCTCGGCAAGCGGCTCGGCTGGGAAGGCTGCCTCTAGGCTGCCCCGGCCGAGCCTGAGGCCCAGGTCATTCCGGGTCCAAACCCGCACAGCGGCCCATTCTGCAGGTGGGGACGCTGGTATCAGACGGCTTAGGCGGCCCGCCCGAGGCCACACTGCATGCAACACGCAAGCCTAACGGCCTGCTTGTCTGGCTTTACGGCCCCCAGGCTCCACGCTGCAGCCCTGAGGTCCACTCCAATTCTGGAAAACTCCCCGCAGACTCCGGGCAAAAAACCTCCAAGGGTGCAGCAGAGCAGCAGAAGACGCACGGGACTCGGGCCCCGTGGAGCTGGACGCTCCCAACCGGGAGGGCCGATGCCCGGCCGCGAGCAGGCATCCATGCCAGCAGGGGCCGGCCCCCAAACCTGCAAAAAGCAGCAGAAGACGCATGGGACTCAGGCCCCGTGGAGCCGGACGCTCCCAACCGGGAGGGCCGATGCCCGGCCGCGAGCGGGCACCCATGCCAGCGGGGGCCGGCCCCCAAACCTGCAAAAAGCAGCAGAAGACGCATGGGACTCAGGCCCCATGGAGCCAGACGCTCCCAACCGGGAGGGCCGATGCCCGGCCGCGAGCGGGCACCCATGCCAGCGGGGGGCCGGCCCCCGCAACCTGCAAACCCCGCTGCCCACCCAGCCCTCGCCCCTTGCCCAGAGGTGGGCCAGCGGCCCCTGCCCGCACGCTGAGGCCCAGGACCCTCAGGGCCAGCTTTGCGTGTGGTGTCCAGGGCACCGCACCCATGAGAGGAGGCTCACCGGGGACCGGGCAGGCCTGGCGCCGGGTGGGAGCCACGCTCGGTGCCTCCCCGGGGCTGCAACCCATCCCTGGGGTCTGTCTGCAGCTGGAAGGACACAGTGGTTGGGGCGCTGCCCCTGGCATGTACGTGGAGGCCACCATGAGATGGGCATGATGCCCACAGGAGGGGCTGGCAGGGCCCTGGGCCACAGGGTCACAGCAATGGCTGAAACCTGAGGCTGGCTGCCCAGGAGTGCAGACCCGGGACAAGGGCCACAGCGGCCGTTTCAGCCTCAGCTGCTCTGAGGGAAGACCCTCGGCCCTGCAAAGGGGTTTGACTGGAGTCAGTTGCCAGCAGAGGACAGCCCTGCGCAGCCAAGCCCAGCAGAGCTGGGGGGCAGCCAGCAGGGCCACGCAGGGCTTGGGGACAGGAGACAGGTGCTCGTGGCAGAGGGGCCCCGCGGGGACACGGGGGCTGCTCGGGGCCTGTGGTCCTCCACCTCGGAAGCAGCGCCCCGACCTCTAAGTCTCCCCGGGCTGGACCCATCCCCACTGGGGTCACACCCCACATGCCCAGCTAAGGGAATGAACACGGCCGAGGCTTGTCTCCTACATCCTCTCTGCCAGTTCCCGACCTGTCAGCCTGCCGCCAGGACCTGTCCCCACTGGGGTCGCCTTGTGTTTGCGTGCACATACATCTGGGTCCACCAGCGCCTCGGCAGCAGCCGCCCCAAGCCCACACGTCCCCGTGCTCGCCACCGGACCATGCACTCACTGCACGAGCCCGTACTGCGGGCACAGGGGGCCTGGGGGGAGCTGGGCCCCGCCCCTCACCCGGCCTGACCAGCAGTCACCACGGCAGGGAGGCGGCTGGGCCCCAGGACACAGCGGGCACCGCGGGCTGCTGGGGGAAGCGAGGCGGGCCCCGCTCACTCCAGTTCCCGCGTCGGGCCCCGGGAGCAGCGGGCACCGCGGGCTGCTGGGGGAAGCAAGGTGGGCCCCGCTCGCTCCAGTTCCCACGTTGGGCCCTGAGAGCAGCGGGCACCACGGGCTGCTGGGGGAAGCGAGGCGGGCCCCGCTCGCTCCAGTCCCCTCCCCTGGCCCTCTGTCCTCACCCAGTTGGCCCCCACCCCGGCCCCCTGAGTCACCAGCTCAGACCCCTGCACTCTGGTCGTGGAGGTGCCGGAACAGGAAGGGCCGCGGCAGCCTGGGGGACATGTCTGGGTTCTGCGGCAAGGCTGCAGACCGGAAGGGCTCTGTGGTCACGGAGCGTGGCCTTGGGCAGCTCGGTGGACCGGAGGCCCTGGGGGCGGCGAGTCACCGGGTCAGACTGACCCGGTGCTTCTGTCTCAAGGTGGGTGGTGAGGACGCAGACTCGGGCATGCCCAGCCAGCACCTGGATTAGTGCATGAGTTCTTATTCCTGTGACCTTTCTGTGGGTTTGAAATCACTTCAAAATAAAACAAAATAAAACCCAACATGCAGGGCCATTTGAGACGACTGAATGTATTCAAAAGGATGCGTATATCTCAGAAAGAGCCCACCGGGACCCCTTCTTCAGCTGGGATGGGGGCAGGGGGCGGGGTGACAGAATGATTCTGCATCATCTGAAAACAGCACTGGAGCAAGCTCTCAGGGGCAAGGAGATGCTCTGCTGCATAGCTTACGTCTTAAGTAACTGAGTGGCAAGGTGTGTTCACACGTATTTGGAATGCGCACGCTGGCCCCCAGAGTCCAGGAGACCCAAGGTCAAGGGCGCGTGAATGGGAGGGGCTTCCCATCACTGCCGATGGCACGAAGCTTCCCCGTTTGGTGAAGAACCAGTGGGTCTGCACCTCACACCCCAGACCCTAGAAACCACAGGCCGCCCGAAGCACGCCTGAGTGGGAATAAATCACGGCAGGTGTGTGTGCACACGCGTGCGCCTGCACACGCGTGTTCTCTGACCAAGTCCCTCTAGAAGGACTGAAAGATAAGTGCAGGAGGTCAGCCCAAGCCGCCCGTCACAGCTGCCACTCTATCGGCAGAAGAAAAGCCAATTGGGAAGCTTCTCAGTCCCTTCAATAAGTAATAGACCACACAAACCCTGATGCCAGGACGCCCCTGCCGGTCCAGAGGTTAGACTCCACCTGCCCACGCAGGGGACACAGGCTCTGCCCCTGGTCTGGGGAGACCCACACGCCGAGGGCCATACACTACATGTGAGCCCAACCACGGAGCCCGTGTGCTGGAGCCACGCTGGGACGGGGACGCCGCACGGCGAGCAGCCCGCGCACCCTGGGAGGAGCGGCCCGCCCTCCGCGCTGCAGGAGGCTCGTGCAGGGCAACCAGGACCCAGCACGGCCACAAGCGCCAACAACAACTCTGCAAAGTTTGAAGGAAAACTCTGACCTTGCAGGACAGCAATGCGGTATTTAAAGTGAGCACACAAGCCCACACTCATGGACACGGAGACAGGGCCACGGGGACCAGGAGGGGGGCGTGATGGGTATTTCCAGAACCCCACGGACGCCCGGCAGCATGCTGTCCACAGAGTGGGCACACTGAGGACAGGGTCCAGGAAGGGTCTGCCTGCCCCCGCCCGCTGCCCACAGGAACGCCGGCCCGGCAGAGCTCAGCATGCAGGGATCTGCGAGTGACCCACTGTGCTCAGGCCAAGCGTGCGCACACACACGCACACACACACAGCGAGAGATCCACTGTGCCCAGGCCAAGCACACACACACACACACACACTCACACACACACACTGAGTGACCCACTGTGCCCAGGCCAAGCACACACACATACACACACACACACACACTGCAAGAGATCCACTGTGCCCAGGCCAAGCACACACACACACACACTCACACACACTCACACACACACTGAGTGACCCACTGTGCCCAGGCCAAGCACACACACATACACACACACACTGCAAGAGATCCACTGTGCCCAGGCCAAGCACACACACACACACACAATCACACACACACACACTGAGTGACCCACTGTGCCCAGGACAAGCACAAGCACATGTGTGCATGCGCACACACACTCACGCACACACATGCATGCACACACGCGCAGACACACGCGCGTGCACACACACACACACTGCATGGGAGGGCCCAGGCCTTCGACGTGAAACCTATGTGAACTCCTTGGCTGAGCACTTCCTGCCACGTCAGCCCAAGCGAAAGCCGGAGCCCGCTGTCCCCACCGACCCAGGCCTGTGCAGCCCTCCCAACCAGCTCCATTCACCATGGGACAGATTCGCTATGCTGCAAATCACCCTTCCTAATTTTCTTTAATTCCTCAAGATGCATTCTGCTGCCTTTGATGAAATAAACACAGCTTCACTGCTCATTTTTACCGTATGGAAAGTACCATAAATTTTATATCCAGGATGAGCAGCAAACTTTGTATTACAAAAGTCCTATTTTTTCTCTTACAGCTTCAACCAGACTTTTGGCCTTTGCTTAAACAGGCAGTTGGTACTAAGCTGCTCACGGTCCTGAGCGGATGCACAGAATCCACAACGATACACCATTAGAGCAGAGCCTGTCACCGGCTTCCCACGCTACGCGCCCCAGCCAGGCGCCGGGCGCGGCTGCAGTGTCTCACCACGGGGCGCTGGCCTCCCCCGGGACTCCAGCCTGGCCCTGAGGACCAGGCACCCGGGGATCCCAGACTCCCGGGAGCAGTCACCGTTCAGGCCCGGGCCCCCGGGAGCGGTCACCGTTCAGGCCCGGGCCCCCGGGACTGGTCACCGTTCAGGCCCGGGACCCCGGGACTAATCACCGTTCAGGCCTGGGCCCCCAGGCCTGTTCAGACCCGGATCCCCGGGACTGATCACAGTTCAGACCTGGGCCCCCAGGAATAGTCACTGTTCAGGCCCGGACCCCGGGACTGGTCACCGTTCAGGCCCGGGCCCCCAGGAATGGTCACCGTTCAGGCCCGGGCCCCCAGGAATGGTCACCGTTCAGACCCGGACCCCGGGATTAGTCACTGGCTTAGACCTGGGCCCCAGGAATTAGTCATTGTAAGGCTGTTGGGGCGACTGGGGCCTGCAAAGCCCGACTTAGACCTGGTTCAAGATCACCTAGTGGCCAGCGCGGCGCAGGCTGGTGGGCCTTGATGCAGACCCCAGAGAGTGGGAGGGGCACAAAGGACGTAGCATCACAGGCCCGGGGGCCCCTCGGCCTTGCGCCAACACTGACATCCTGCCAGCAGAAACCGACGGACGTGGGGGCCTCAGAGCAGGAAGGGAAATGTGGCTGTCAGTGTCNGCGGCGCAGGCTGGTGGGCCTTGATGCAGACCCCAGAGAGTGGGAGGGGCACAAAGGACGCAGCATCACAGGCCCGGGGGCCCCTCGGCCTTGCGCCAACACTGACATCCTGCCAGCAGAAACCGACGGACGTGGGGGCCTCAGAGCAGGAAGGGAGATGTGGCTGTCAGTGTCCCTCCAGAAGCCCGGGAAGAGGCACAGGGGCGGGTTTCCCCGAGGGGCGGTGTTTAGGGGCGGCTGAGCTCGCGGGGAGGAGGAGGAGGGGCCCTTACTTGATGGCGCCCTCAATCTTCGTGGCTGCCTCGTGGAACTGCTGTGACGACAGCCGGTACGCCTCGAGGTTCTGCGGAGAGAACACAGAGCCACGGGTCGCCGCGGAGAAGTCCTGCGGCCCCGCCCCGCCCGCCGCCCCGCTCAGCCCGCAGACTCCCCTGGCAGCGCAGCAGGCGGCCCGGCGCACACGGACCCCGTGAGCGGGCCCTCCCCCCCTGTAGGGGAGCGTTATGGACACGTGGCCACACACGCGACTCGTGAGCTCACAGCACAGGCCGCTCTGGGCTACACGGGCCCCTGGAGGCCGCGAGGCCGCAGCCCAGGACGCTCGCTGTCCCTCGGGGCGTCTGCCGAGCGCCGCCTGGTCCAAGCTCGTCTTACAGGCCTCTGCCACCCAGAGATCTGAAGCGACTTGCCCTAAGCCACACCGCAGGCGCAGGTGCCGGACTGCAGCCCAGGACGCCCGCCGCCCTGCAGGGCCCGCGGGCCCCGGGCGTAGGCTGCCCTCCGTCCAAGCTCGGCCCGCGTAGGGGCCGTGGGGAGGCCACAGGGGCCGGAGCCAGCGGGGCAGGGGCCGTTGGGGACGGTACTTCTCTGTGCTGGGTGAGCGGCCTCAGGCCACCGGGCAACAGCCCACACGCCGCTCTTCCAGGGGAGACCCACACACACCTGCCCCAGCACCAGCCCCAGTGAGGCCCCGAGAGGACCCGACGTCTCCCAGGATGTCCTGAAAGGACGCCACGGGAGGAGCCTGACCTGGGGCTGCCTTCAGACGCCAGCAGGTGCCCAGTGGCCTGCCCAGGCTTGGCCCACCCCTCCCCACCGCAGTGCGGGAAGCCTGGTCACGTGGGGCCCCCGCGGCCGTCAGCCTCCCAGTCCGGCGCTGCAACTCCACCCCCACGGGAGACATGGGCAGCCTGGACCCCTCGGATCAGAGGCAGCGACAGGAGGCAGGGTCAGAGCTGGGCAGGGTGGGCACCAGCCCCACCTCCGGGGCTGGGCTGATGGGGGGACCTGGGACCGGGCCCTCAGCCCTGTCCTGGACCCTCGGCCCGGGGAGCTGCCCCCTGGTGGGCACATGGAAGGGGCTCCGAGGAGCAGCAGGGCCCAGGAAGGGTGGAGAAGCAGCTCTGGGCCGCGCTGGGGGACCAGCTGTTGGGTGAAGGCCCCGACCCCAGCGACGGCGTGAGCCCCCCCAGCACATCCCTCACCTCTGACCACGCACAGCCCAGGCCCCCCCGTGAGCGGTGGGGGCTGAACGCCCACTGCAACAGTCAGGAAAGGAACGGGGCTCCCCTCACCCTACCGGGCTCCCCCGGACCCTGCGGGGACGCGCTGTCCCTCTTCCCCAGGGAGCCGCACGGCTGGATGGGCCTGGGGGCTCTGACCTGCTCCTCCGTGTGCGGCCTGGCCGGGGCACCTAGGTCTGTGGGGGGCCTGGCCGGGGCACCTGGGTCTGTGGGGGGCCTGGGTCCGCGGCCGGGCGGGCTGCGGGCTTGGCCTGTGGCGGGTGAGGTCTGTCACAGGAAGAGCGTGCAGGCCGAGGAGCACCAATAACCCCGGAGCCGCTTCCTCCACGGCCGCAGGGCTCAGAGGCCCGCCCTCCGCCTGCCCGACCGACCTGCCTGCACGGAAGGCTGCCCCTGCCGCTGCCCTGGAGCAAGCAGCACCCTGCGTCCACCCAGCTTCCTGGGGCCGCTGGAAGGTGCGCCTTCTGGGCCTGCAGCCACTGAGAGCGGGGCCCTCACAGACTCCACGCAAGGGCTTCGGGAAGGACGGGGAGTCCCCCACGCACGCCAGGACCCCGTGCGTGCCGAGGTCCCACCACAGCCCCACCACAGGACTGCAAGGCTTCATTTCTCAGTGTGGTGGCGCCGTGACCCCCCAGCCCTGCTGCCCGGGAACCCAGTGGCACCCATCTCTGCACCTGGTGGGCTCCTGTCCCCTAAAGCAGACCCGAGGAATTCGGAGCCCTTCCTCCGCCCGTGAACAGCCGGCCTCCCCGCCTCCCTCTGCTCAGAGTGAGTCTGAAACCAGAAGACCTCATCTCCATTAATTAAAGCTGCCATTAAAAATTAAACACCGTGAGTAAGGAGGTGTAAGCCTTATCTCCACGGGCTTTGAGAGTCACGGTGTTTCTTCAGTTACTTCGCGAGCAGCTTCCATATTTCACCCTGTCTGATCTCTCCAAGGGCCTGGGTTCTCAGCTCAAAAGAGAAGGTGTAGGTGAGGGGGACGGCAGGGGGGGGGACGCGTCAGGCAGTCCCCATCACACCAAGGTGGGCGCCTGCGAGGCTGGGAGGGCGCTGTGCCGCTCCTGCGTGAGGACCCCTGGCAGCTGGAGCCCCAGGGGCCCAGTGCCCTGCGGACAGTCTCAGAGCCCCCGAGCAGTGTCCGGGGCACCGCCACGGAGGCCGTGCAGACGGCGAGTTTGAGACGCTCGGGGTGAGTGGGCCTGCACACAGGAGACCATGGAACTCTTCAACTCGGAACACCCGCCGCACGGCAGCCACGGAATTACCTGGAAGGGAGACCGTGTTTCCCGGAGGAAAGCTCCCCATGGAGGGAGTTCCCGCTGCGCCACCCCATCCATGCCCAGAGCTGCTGGCACGGGCGGTGCCCAAGCAGCGGCCCCCGGGAGCGGCTGAAGGGGGAGCAGGGCAGCTCCCCCAGGGCAGGGGTCACGGGGCACACGGCCGGGCAGAGAGCCGAGGGCCAGGCTGGAGGAGGGCTCGGACCCCAGACGGCATCTCATGGGACACTTCAGGAGCGAGGAGCAGAGGGGCTCGGCCCTGCTCTGCGGCCGTGAGGAGCGAACCACCGCGCCACGGGGCCCGGGGGCTTCAGGGGGCCCCCAGGCCGAGGCTTCAGGGGCCCCCAGGCCGAGGCTTCAGGGGCCCCCAGGCCGGGGCTTCAGGGGGACCCCAGGCCCAGGGGCTTCAGAGGCCCCCAGGCCGGGGCTTCAGAGGCCCCCAGGCCGGGCTTCAGGGGGACCCCAGGCCCAGGGGCTTCAGAGGCCCCCAGGCCCAGGGGCTTCAGGGGGACCCCAGGCTGGGGCTTCAGAGGCCCCCAGGCCGGGGCTTCAG
>SJYH01006977.1:41351-54435 GCA_006408735.1 Sylvicapra grimmia | reverse complement strand
CCCCCCCCCCAAAAAAAAGTCTGACACTGTTTCCACTGAGTGATACAAGTGTATAACACTTTTAAAAGCCAGACAGTCGTCACTGAGCACCGGAGGGTACACGAGGGCGATCCTGCTCCGTCCCTGGCGCCAGCCTCTGTTCCCCAGGCCTCTACAGCAGGCCGCCCCCACGCACACGCTGCAGTGTTTCTCTAACAGATAAGCACTCCTATTTTCCTAAACAGAACCAGCAGCACTGCATACCAAAAAAAAAACCCAATGAATTACTTAACATTATCAAATATTCACCCAGTGTTCAAATTTCCAGTTGATAAAGGAATTTAGACATGTAAGTTTAAGGTGCTTAAAAAGGTAAACAAACTTCTCATTAAAAAAGAAGAAATTATGAAACAGGCAAGCCTCCACACAGGCAAATATTATAAATTAAAATTCCTTCAAAAGAAGGAGTCCAATGCCTAAGACAAGCCCCAGGCTGAGGGCAGCAGAGGAAACGGGGGCTCAGCACAGAGACGAGGGCCCCAGGATGCCGGGACGGAGCGCTGGGNCGGGAGGAGAGGACGGGAGGAGAGGAGAGGGCAGAAGAGAAGAGCCCACGCAAGGTTGCAAGAGTCAGGGATCGCGGCCTCTGAGAGGGTCCTCAGGGTCTTGGGGCCCTGCGCTCGGCCCCAGAGTGACGCCCAAACCCTGACACGTAGTGGCGGCTGGGCGAGAGGCAGCAGGCTCCAGGGACGCCGTGGTCGTGGTCCCGGTCCAGAGCCCCCCACTTGCCCACAGACGCAGAGCCCACCCACCTGGGGTCATGAGCTGCCTTCTGGGGACAACCCCACAGTGCGGAGCTGGGAAGCCTCGGCCCAGCAGCCTGGCAGGCTCAGAACAGGACTGCGGCCGCGCGAGGCCAGGGCAGGGGCCGAGCTGCGACCACTACAGCCCCGCGGGCACCGCACCGTCACACGGGGGCACCGCGCCGTCCACACGCGGGCACCGCACCGTCCACACGCAGTCACCGCGCCATCCACACGCGGTCACCGTGCCGTCCACACACGGGCACCATGCCGTCACACGCGGGCACCGCACCATCCACACGCAGTCACCGCGCCGTCACACGCGGGCACCGCGCCGTCACATGTGGGCACTGCTTAAAACCACTGAGCATGTGACTTGTTATCTGTCAATAATTAATATAAAATGCAAGCCAAATAACCTTACCCTTAAAGAAAAAAATTCCACTTTGAATAAAATAAGAAAAAGGCAACCCTACTATATGCCACTCATCAGAGGCCCAGCCCCCCACAGCGAGGATCTCACAGAACGAAAGGAGACCTTCACTGATATAAATACATAGTGCAGAGCCCACTGTTCTGATTTGTTTATGCAAAAGGTTCAGCATTCAATCAAAAAATTTAAACATACAAACAGAACAATAAAGATGAACCACAAGAGGAAACACTCAACAAAGCCAGCTGCGACAATGGTCCGGACGCTGCAGGTAACGCGGAGGGACTCCAAAATAACCGTGATTAACACGCCGGAGAATCCAGCAGGAAAGGGTGGGCGCCACAGGGGAAGCGGCGGAGACGTCCCATGGGGAGGCGGGCGCCCCCTCGCCAAGGCCGCTGGCCCCTGCTGGCCTTGAGACCCTGTCTCTGACCGCGGCCTCTGACCATCTGGCGTGACGTGTCTGAGTGTGCACACCCGGAGGTCTCCCCAAGCACCGACCTACCCGGCATGTGGCCTCCAGCTTCCCTGGAAAACGTCAGCAACTTTTCAAAGCCTTCTGTGTCCCTCCTTTCTCTAGCTTCTCTTCCCAAGCGTTTGGGTTGCCCTCCTGTTTGCACCGAACTGTCCCCCACCTGTCAGGCAGCCACAGTGTTCAACAACGGGCTCGACAATTCACAGCAAACGCCCCCAGGGGAAAGGCTGCTCCCACTGCACGACCTGAGTGGCAGCCGGTAAGGCTAGCCTTGTGCGTGGGGTCCTCGGGAAACCCCCGAGCAGGAGAAAGGGTGCTGGCCTCCGGGGACGGGGCTCTGAAGGGCTCTAGTCCTTCCCCATCCCTTTCAGGCTTCCCTAGAGGCTCAGAGAGTAGAGAATTTGCCAGCAATGCAGGAGACCTGGGTTCAGTCCCTGGGTTGGATAGATCCCCCAGAGAAGGGAGTGGCCACCCACTCCAGAATTCCTGCTTGGCGAATCCCACGGGCAGAACAGTCTGGCAGGCTAGAGTCCACGGGGTCCGAAAGACTCGGACACGACGGAGGGCCTAACACGCACGGCCTCCTCTGCCCAGGCTGCGGGTTTCCCCATGAACAGTGTGCCGGTTCTCCAGGTCCCTGCGCGGCTGGGCGAGAAGCACGGGAGCAGCACAGGGTGAAACGCCACCAGCCTTGCCGTCCTCACTGCGATTCACCGTTTCTTCCTGAACGAACGCTTCCGGATGGCTACAAGCCTTGGGTCAATTTTCAGTTCCGAAAAAAACAGGCTCTGAGCATCCTCATTGCTTTTATGGAAGAGAGGGTCTTCAGAGGCCCCTCCTCCACCGTCACTGACACCACCCAAAAACTATAGGACAGACCAAAGGGAAATGCGAGAGACTGCGGCTCATGAGCAGACGGTGGACAGAGCAAAGAGCCCAAGAACGTGGAAATGAGTCATTAGGAACTACTCAGATCAAACACAAAGCGGGAGAGACGGACGGAACAGGCCCTCGGCTCTGTGGGGCAGCACCAGGCAGCAGAGCGCACGCCCACCGGAGCCCCAGCAGGAGAGACGGCCAAGAAGACGGAGCGGCAAAGGCCAAGAATTTCCCACAACTGACCAAGCGCCACAGACGGATCTGAGAAGCTCAGAAAAATCCCAGGCAGGGCGCTGCTGTGAAGTTGTTAAATAATTCCTGAAGCAACTGAGCATTTTTTGAGCATAGATTGTCACAGTCTTTTTTTAAAAAGCAATTCTGAGAATAACTACTAAAAATGTAACCAAAAAAGGCACAAATAAAAAGTCAGTAGAGAAGATAAAACGAAATTCTAAAATATACTGATTCATCTCCACCATCTCCCTAGAAAAAAATCTACAAGAAAGTAGCAACAGAGGAACAAAGGGCAGATAAACAAACAAAGCAAGTACCAAACGGTGGACGCAGAGGCACCCGCACCGAGGATCACACCGAACACACTCGCCCCGGTTAGCTTCCTATTGCTATTGCAAGAACTTACCAAAACCTCAGCGGCTTAAAACAACACAGACTGACTCCGCACAGGTCTGGAAGCAGCAGGGTCGGGGGCCTCGCTCGGCTGGAGCCGCGGCGTCAGCGGGCTGCTTCCTCACCTTCCCCGGCGCCCAGCGGTCGCCTCTGCTTCCTGGCTCCTGGCCTCCGGTGCCCAGGCCTCTGAGATACCATCACGACGCCTCCTCTGCCTCTCCTGTTCCCTCTTTCCTGATGAGGACACGGGGCTCCCCCGAGCAACACAGGGTCCTCTCCCGTCACACACTCTTAAGTCAGTCACATCGCAGAGCCCCATTCACCAGGCGAGAGGTCATCATCACAGGCCTGGGGGTCAGGGCACAGACATCTGTGCGGGTCGTTATTCTGCTCACCACACACCCCCACGCAAAGGCAGAACTCCGGCTATACGTTACTCATAAAAATGATGCCAAAAGGTTTTTAGAAATGGGAAAAGGATACAGAGGGCAGACTAAGTATAAGGAAGTTGGTGAAGCTGTATTAACATCAGATAAAGGAGAATTCAATACAAAAGACATTACCAGACAACGTAAAGAAGGCAAACTCACAGTCATAAAAGAGACGGTTAGTCAAGAAGAGATGACAATTATACATGTGTACCGCAGTCATGTATGGATGTGAGCGTTGGACCATAAAGAAGACTGAGCACCAAAGAACGGAGAAGACTCTCGAGAGTCCCTTGGACTGCAAGGAGATCAAACCAGTCAATCCTAAAGGTAATCAATCCTAAAGGTAATCAATCCTGAATATTCATTGGAAGGACTGATGCTGAAGCTGAAAATCTAATACTTCGGAGTCAGAAGAACTGACTCCTTGGAAAAGACCCTGATGCTGGGAAAGACTGAAGGAAGAGGAGAAAGGGATGACAGAGGATGAGATGGCTGGACAGCATCACCGACTCGATGGACGTGAGTTTGAGCCGACTCCAGGAGTTGGTGATGGACAGGGAGGCCTGACGTGCTGCAGTCCATGGGGTCGTGAAGAGTCGGACACGACTGAGCGACTGAACAACAGCAATGTACGTAATAACAGACACCCCGAAGACGTGAAACAGACCTGACAGACCAGAGAACGCGGACAAACCCACAGTCACGGTCCGAGACCAGCGTCTCTGAAGACACACAGAGCTGAACCAGGAGGGTGCCTGCGGGGCAGACAGGTTCCGCAGCGGCACCGGAAGGGGAGAGCAGCCCGGGGGTCGGAGGCTGGCTCCCCTGCGTGACCCCGCATCTGACCCCCCGCCCTGCCCCCCCACTGCCTCTCAGCAGCACCCAGACACGGGGCGGAAGGTACAACTTCAGTTACAACAGAAACGGGGATCCCAGGTGACTCCTCAGCGACAGGGCTGAGGCAGCATAGAGCTGTGGCCCTCNACACGGCCTCCTCTGCCCAGGCTGCGGGTTTCCCCATGAACAGTGTGCCGGTTCTCCAGGTCCCTGCGCGGCTGGGCGAGAAGCACGGGAGCAGCACAGGGTGAAACGCCACCAGCCTTGCCGTCCTCACTGCGATTCACCGTTTCTTCCTGAACGAACGCTTCCGGATGGCTACAAGCCTTGGGTCAATTTTCAGTTCCGAAAAAAACAGGCTCTGAGCATCCTCATTGCTTTTATGGAAGAGAGGGTCTTCAGAGGCCCCTCCTCCACCGTCACTGACACCACCCAAAAACTATAGGACAGACCAAAGGGAAATGCGAGAGACTGCGGCTCATGAGCAGACGGTGGACAGAGCAAAGAGCCCAAGAACGTGGAAATGAGTCATTAGGAACTACTCAGATCAAACACAAAGCGGGAGAGACGGACGGAACAGGCCCTCGGCTCTGTGGGGCAGCACCAGGCAGCAGAGCGCACGCCCACCGGAGCCCCAGCAGGAGAGACGGCCAAGAAGACGGAGCGGCAAAGGCCAAGAATTTCCCACAACTGACCAAGCGCCACAGACGGATCTGAGAAGCTCAGAAAAATCCCAGGCAGGGCGCTGCTGTGAAGTTGTTAAATAATTCCTGAAGCAACTGAGCATTTTTTGAGCATAGATTGTCACAGTCTTTTTTTAAAAAGCAATTCTGAGAATAACTACTAAAAATGTAACCAAAAAAGGCACAAATAAAAAGTCAGTAGAGAAGATAAAACGAAATTCTAAAATATACTGATTCATCTCCACCATCTCCCTAGAAAAAAATCTACAAGAAAGTAGCAACAGAGGAACAAAGGGCAGATAAACAAACAAAGCAAGTACCAAACGGTGGACGCAGAGGCACCCGCACCGAGGATCACACCGAACACACTCGCCCCGGTTAGCTTCCTATTGCTATTGCAAGAACTTACCAAAACCTCAGCGGCTTAAAACAACACAGACTGACTCCGCACAGGTCTGGAAGCAGCAGGGTCGGGGGCCTCGCTCGGCTGGAGCCGCGGCGTCAGCGGGCTGCTTCCTCACCTTCCCCGGCGCCCAGCGGTCGCCTCTGCTTCCTGGCTCCTGGCCTCCGGTGCCCAGGCCTCTGAGATACCATCACGACGCCTCCTCTGCCTCTCCTGTTCCCTCTTTCCTGATGAGGACACGGGGCTCCCCCGAGCAACACAGGGTCCTCTCCCGTCACACACTCTTAAGTCAGTCACATCGCAGAGCCCCATTCACCAGGCGAGAGGTCATCATCACAGGCCTGGGGGTCAGGGCACAGACATCTGTGCGGGTCGTTATTCTGCTCACCACACACCCCCACGCAAAGGCAGAACTCCGGCTATACGTTACTCATAAAAATGATGCCAAAAGGTTTTTAGAAATGGGAAAAGGATACAGAGGGCAGACTAAGTATAAGGAAGTTGGTGAAGCTGTATTAACATCAGATAAAGGAGAATTCAATACAAAAGACATTACCAGACAACGTAAAGAAGGCAAACTCACAGTCATAAAAGAGACGGTTAGTCAAGAAGAGATGACAATTATACATGTGTACCGCAGTCATGTATGGATGTGAGCGTTGGACCATAAAGAAGACTGAGCACCAAAGAACGGAGAAGACTCTCGAGAGTCCCTTGGACTGCAAGGAGATCAAACCAGTCAATCCTAAAGGTAATCAATCCTGAATATTCATTGGAAGGACTGATGCTGAAGCTGAAAATCTAATACTTCGGAGTCAGAAGAACTGAGTCCTTGGAAAAGACCCTGATGCTGGGAAAGACTGAAGGAAGAGGAGAAAGGGATGACAGAGGATGAGATGGCTGGACAGCATCACCGACTCGATGGACGTGAGTTTGAGCCGACTCCAGGAGTTGGTGATGGACAGGGAGGCCTGACGTGCTGCAGTCCATGGGGTCGTGAAGAGTCGGACACGACTGAGCGACTGAACAACAGCAATGTACGTAATAACAGACACCCCGAAGACGTGAAACAGACCTGACAGACCAGAGAACGCGGACAAACCCACAGTCACGGTCCGAGACCAGCGTCTCTGAAGACACACAGAGCTGAACCAGGAGGGTGCCTGCGGGGCAGACAGGTTCCGCAGCGGCACCGGAAGGGGAGAGCAGCCCGGGGGTCGGAGGCTGGCTCCCCTGCGTGACCCCGCATCTGACCCCCCGCCCTGCCCCCCCACTGCCTCTCAGCAGCACCCAGACACGGGGCGGAAGGTACAACTTCAGTTACAACAGAAACGGGGATCCCAGGTGACTCCTCAGCGACAGGGCTGAGGCAGCATAGAGCTGTGGCCCTCTATTAAAAGTCAACAGACAGCAACTCAAGGGCTTCTCCAATTCATCCAATCATCTGGTGAGGAGGGAGCAAGTCAACCCATTTAACAGACAAGCAAACTGAGGCACAAAGTAATGAAGTCTCCCAGAGCCACCCAGCGAGGACGCGCAGAGATGAGATCCCACCGTCACGGCCCCTCCCCTGGCCCCCAGGACCACACCAGGGAGGCAGAAGCCTCCCCGGCAACAGGCTGCGGGCTTGGCCAGGGGAGCAGAAAGCTGGGGGGAGGCCGATGTGCTGACCCGAGCCAGCCCAGTCCTCTGAGCAGGAGCCTGATGCGATCTGACTGATTCAAGCTTTAAGCCCAGCTCATAGAAGCCGACCTGGAAGGCTGCTGCCCAGGAGGACGGCCCGACCCCCGCTCGCCGGGCGCACAGCATCTGCAGCGGCTGCGAGAGCTGCCTCTGCGCAAGGGCAGCCCGGAGCCTCATGGAGGAGACCCTGCAGCCGTCAGCTGCACACATCTCATGGAGCAGCGCGGGAGAACAGCCCCGCCCGCTCGCCCGGGGTGGCAGCAGGGCAGCGCTGTCCCGGCGTCTGCAGATGGGCAGGCTCGAGAGACGGGGCGGGAGAGGGCCGCCCGCTGCTCCTCAGGCTGCAGCGCCCGGAGCTCAGAGACCGGCTCACACAGCCCGTGCCTGGGCCGGGGCCCTGGAGAGACGCGGGCTCCGGGCTGCGCCGTCCCCACACCGTCGGCCCCATGACGGGCGCAACCACAGGGTGTGGGGACTTGGAGGAGCGACCCCAGCACTGGCGGGGCCTCGGGGGTGCAGGACGGGGCCGCTCAGCTGGCCGCTGAGGCCGGGGAAGGTGCGGGGCGTGGGGGCGTCTGCTCAGAACCCCTGGCCCTGGTGGGCCACGGCACTGAGGGACCCCGGCTCCTGAGCACGCCGCCCCCCCAGGCAGGCCGGGCTCCGCGCTCCGCTCCTCCAGGGCGCCTCCTCCTCTGCGCCCCGCCGACCAGCCGGGCGGACTCACTAAGGCACTGCCTTCCTGGACCCTCTGCCCCCGGGAAACGCACACCCTGGAGGGTGGGGGCAGGGGCGTGCTGTCCCCCCAGTGGGGCGGGCTCCTGGCTCAGGCGCTGGCGGCCCCGCCCGGGACCCCGGGCGGCCTCCTTCCCGCTGCCCTTCCTGGCAGCGGGGCAGGCCTCACGGCCGCGTCGGGCCTGGCTGTCATCACTGCTTCCCTCGTGGCCAACCAGACCCCCCACCCCGCCTGGACTCCCCGCGCACCGACTCCCGTATCGCTGTGCGCCCTGACCTGTCGATGCCCCTGCACACATTCGCACTTCGCAGGGGGAACCCGAGCCCCGTCTGTCCAGCAGGGCACCTGGTGGGCAGGCATCGACCACACGCCTTCAGAACTAAACCGGTACACTCAGGTGATCAGCAGCCCAGCTCAGGCCCCCCCGCAAGGCCACAGCCTTCAGGCGTCTCCAGGGAGCTGACCCACTTGCTCTCCAGCAAACAGCCCCTCCCCGGGACTGCCCTGTGCACACACGGGGCGCTGGTCAGTTCCCTCTGCTTCCTGGGTCCCCGGGAACAGGACGCAAGTGACCCACACCGGCGGCCTGACCTGGCGGGGGGCTGGTGTGGGACCAGGTGACCCCAACTGCCGCAGGCCAGGGAGAGGAGGACGGGCCACACAGGGCAGGCCCAGCCGGCGCGGTCTGCGTGCTGGACCTCTGGCTTCCGGGTCATCCCTGTGGGTGGAGCAGCTTGCACTCTGCCCTCGGGAGTGCTCCCCGGGACCCAGGATGGTCCCCACGTGGGGGGCCGGGGAGACCCGTGGCCCCCTGCTGCTCCGCAGGGCCCGGGTCAGAGAGCCACAACAGGCCAGGCCTCGGTCACTCAAGGCTGCCGCTGCTTGGAGCAGCTCAGGGCAAACACGCTGACACCCGTCTCGAGTGGCGCAGACCCTCCACCCACAGGAGGGATCACCAGCCCGGGCCAGCGACGGGGGCAGGAGCAGCCACAGCCCCTGCAGCGTGCAGCCCGGCCCCGGGGGGCTGCGGGCCCTGGAGTGAGCGCGGGCTGTCACCCTGCCGAGAGCCGACTCCGTGTGGGCGTGTGCACACGTGTGCATGTGAGTCGTGGACACTGCTGTCTCCCCTCACTCCCCGGCCCCTCACGCGGGGACTACCCTGGGTCCCGGGGACCACTCCCAAGGGCAGAGTCTGTGAACTGCTCCACCCACAGGGATGACCGGGAAGCCAGAGGTCCAGCACGCAGATCGCGCCGGCCGGGCCTGCCCTGTGTGGCCCGTCCTCCTCTCCCTGGCCTGCGGCAGTTGGGGTCACCTGGTCCCACACCAGGCCCCCGCCAGGTCAGGCCGCCAGTGCGGGTCACTTGCATCCTGTTCCCAGGGACCCAGGAAGCCGAGGGAACCGACCAGCACCCCTCTGGGGACGGGGCACCTCCAGGAGCCCGAGGCCTGCGGTCGTCCTGCCCACCTGCCCCTCAGAGGGGCGGCGGGGGAGGCCTGACGCAATAGGGGTGGGCGGGGCCTCAGTGATGGGAGGCAGGGCGTTTCAGGCAGGGACACGGACACTCAGGATCGCCCCCCTGAAGGCCCGTCTCTGCTGGAGCTGGAAGCTGGCAGCAAAGAAGAGGAAGATCCCCTGGCCAACGTCCAGCTCACCCAAGAGACAAGGAGGCGGGCCCAGGGCGTAGCCCTGATGGACCTCTCTGAGCAGAGGCTGCAGGCGGGGAGGACGCGTCTCCCGGGGGCTGCGAGGGACAGCGAGCGCCCAGCGCGGCATCCAGGTGTGTGGGGCAGAGGGTCCCGAGAGGGACGGAGGCAGAGGCTCAGCTCACAGGGGAGCGATTGCAGGGCCTGGCTGAAGCTGCCCGTAGGCCTTTCTGGGCAGGACTCCAGGAGGGGGCAGAGGGCCCTGCCAGCACCACCCGCTACCAGAGCCCCCGGCACCCGGACACAGGCCACCCACAACCCATGCGCTGAAACTACTCCTCAGGGACCGGCCACCCCGACAAGCTGTGCACAAGACCGAAGAGACCCCTAAGAAGGGCCCAGGTCGGGAGCAGAAGCGTAGCCAGGCAGCAAGGACGGAGGCTACTCCCACCCGAATGACCCTCAGGAATCTCGCCTTAAGGCCATCAGGTGCGATTCAGCACATTAATGGAATAAAGGGGAAAAACATACGGGCGTGAACAGATTCAGAAAAGCAACGGACAAAACTCCAGACACACTCATGGTAGAACTGCAACTCAGCCCAGAAACGTGGCAGAGAGGACCCAGAAAGCCTGCCCTCACACCAGACCCGATGGTGAGCCGCTGGGCACCCCTCCACACCCACAGCCAAGAGAGCAGCGATCCAGACAAGGACGACAGCCGTCTTAATGCTCCACTGTACTGGAGGTCCAGCCAGCACAACAGGCCAAGAAAGTAAATGAAAATTTAAAATTCCCATCCTGGAACTTGAAAGGAAAAGGTAAAACAGCCATGACACTCAGATAGCATGACTGTGTGTAGGAAAACCTAAGGAAACCACGCTTCAGCAGAGAAACTAACAATAACACAGCAATAAGTGACTTCATCAAGGTCACAGGATACAAGGTCAATACACAAGAACTAATCACCTTTCTATTTATTAGTAATAAATTTAAAAAATCAACGAAAAGAAAAGCAATACCATTTTCATTAGCATCCAAAAATATAAAATACCCCGTAATTTTTTAATATAAATCTAACAAAACAGATCTGGTATTACTGCACAGAAATCTATGACATGTTTCTGAGGAGGCCTAGACACAGAGACAGGGTGAGAGAAACAGGAAGAGTGGGGAGAAAGGCTGAAGACTCGGGAACGTTCCGGCTGCAGCTCTCTCCAAATTAATATACCGGTGTTAGCCCGATTCTAACACTGGTGCAGAAATGCACAGAAAAGCCAGATAATCTTGAAAACAACGAAGCTGGAAGACTAACACACCAGGTGGTCAGACGGCCACACAGCTGCGCCAGGCCTGAGGGAGGGCACTGCCAACCCGAGAGCAGAGAGCGGCTGGACAGAGCCCGGCACAGTCGCGGCCCAGCCGACCACCGAACAGAGGGCCCCCGCAACCCAAGGGGGATAGCAAGCTTTCGAGTAAAGGTATATCCCTACCTGCACCTTTTACAGACTGTAACTCACGCTAGATTGGAGGCCTAACGAGAACGGTTTTTAAAAGTGGAAACGCAGCATCAGTAGAATCCCTATCAAAGTCTCAGCTGCCTTTTTCCTTCTGTAGAAACATAGAAATATGCCCTAAAATTCACATGGAATCTCAAGGAATTCCAGAGTCAAAAGACAGAGAAAAAAGTCAGAGGATTCACACCTCTTGACTTCAGAACTCTCCACAAGCTCAGTGGTAAGACTGTGGTGGTGATATGAAGGAATATAAACCAACCGGAGGAGCTCAGAGCCCAGAAATAAAGGTTCATCTTTACAGTCAGCTGATTTCAACAAGGGTGCCAAGTTCACATGATACAGAAGTAACAGTCCTTCAGAGGGACAGGATGATGCCAACACAGCAGGGCATCCAGGAGCAGAAGAAGGGAGCTGGACTCCTACCTCATACCACACAGAAAAGCCTAAAGTGGAGCCAAGAGCTAAAGTTAAGAGTTAAAACTTTAACACTCTTAGAAGAAAATATAAGGGTACATCTTCATGTCTTTTATTTTGGCAACAGATCCTCAGATATGACACCAAAACCACAATCAAAGGAAAAAACAGGTCAGTTGAGCTTCATCAGAATTTAAAACCTTTTAGTTTCTAAGGACATCACCAAGAAAGTGAAAAGATAGGCACAGAATGTGTGGAAACATCTGCAAATTATTATTTCATAAGGGACTTGTATGCAGAACACAGAAAGAACTCCTGCAATTCAAACATAAAAAGGACAAACATTCTGAATAAACTTTTCTTCTAAGTGAAAGTGAAGTCGCTCAGTCATGTCCGACTGTTTGCGACCCCGTGGACTGTAGCCTACAGGATTTTCCAGGCAAGAGCACTGGAGCGGGTGCCATTTCCTCCAAAGAACATATACAAATGGCCAATGAGCACGTGAAATAGAAAGAGCTGCCGCTCACGCCCAGCAGAGCAGCTACAGTCAAGAGTTCAGACAGTAACAAGGGCCGGCCAGGGTACAGCAAGCCACACCCACACGCTGGAGAGGAGCTGAAACGGGACAGCGTGGCAGAGCCCGAGAGGAGAAAGGCAAGAGTCACCAAAGATGTGTGTCCAACAGGAACCCGTTTATGGACATTTTTATGAGCATGATCCAGGGTAACCGGACTATGGAAACAACCCAAATATCATCAGCTGATGAGCAGAGAAATAAGCAGTGGTCTGTCCACACGGTGGACGCCGCTTGGCCATAAAGAGGAATGAAACAGCAATACACGCTTCAGTATCGATGAACCTTGACTACATTATGCTCGGTTCAAGTAGCCAGACATAAGACCACGTATTACACGATTGTGTTCACGTGACATGTCCAGAACAGGGAAATCCACAGACAGAAAGTAGATCAATGGTTTCTAGGGATGGGGGTTGGGGGAATAGGGCATTATTGCCAACAGTAATGGTTTGGGAGGATGGTGTGAAATGTTCTAGAATCAGTGGTGATTACTCCAAAATTCTATGAATACTGTTTGCTAAGAACAATAACTTGCATGCCTTAAAAGGGTGAATTTTATGTGAATTATACCTACAGTAAGCTGGCATTTTTAAAGTGCTTCTAGAAGAAAACAAAAAATGAAAAATATCTTCATGACCCAATATAAGCAAAGATGTTCTAGACAGAAAACAAAAAGAAATAAATGCAGAAGAAAAATCTGACAAATGGGACTTAACAAAAGAGATTACTCCGAGAGTAAAGAGGCAGGCCCCAGACTGGGAGAGGAGAGGCACGTTATGTACCTTCAACAAAGGCTGGATTCAAAACGTATAGAGAACGCCTACGAACTGATAGAAAAAGACAACCCAATCTTTTTCTAAATAGGTAAAAGATTTGAACTGACATTTCACAGAAGAGGCTATTTAAATGGCCGATAAACAGTTGAAAAGGTTCTCAGCCTCCCTAAGCGCCAGTGAATGCAGAC
>SJYH01006977.1:27609-41180 GCA_006408735.1 Sylvicapra grimmia | reverse complement strand
CCGGCACTGAGGAACGGGGAGAGCTGGTTCACGGTGCTCAGTAGCTGGTCTGCTCCTGCGTTCACTCCCAGGTTAATGTTCTGAACCGAGTGCATACGTGCTTTCCAGAATAAAACATCTGACTTTAAAAAAAAGAAAGGGGGCTAAGGACCGGAGCCCAGGAGCTCCCAGGCTGCTGGAGGGACTGGAGATCCACGCGAGCCCTCGGAAGGACTGGGCGGCGATCCCACTCTGGGTGCAGCACCAGACACCGGCACCCACAGCCACGAGGCACAGGTTTGGAAACACGCGTTCCTACGTCACCCACTCGGGACCCACACTGGAAACAGCCAGTGTCCACGCGCGGCCTGGCCGTGAGCAGTGGCCCCTGCAGGCAAGGAGACAGCACCAGGAGCACAGCGGGAGAGCGCGGAGCACAGCGCGCTGGGGAGAGGCCCCAGGGCGGGAGGGCGGCCCGCGTCCTCTGCGGACACCGCTGGCCGGGCGGGGTCGAGGGATGCACAGCTGGCCCAGGTCTTCAGCCAGGCATGCTCACACCTGGGGAGAGCCCTGTGCCGACCGGATCCCCACGCCCCTTTCTATGCTGCAGTAAAACATGCACTTACGTGAATACAGTATACATGTATTTAAAGCCCTTGGCCAGCTAAGAAGGTGGCCAGCTCATTAGAGTAAGAGCCTCCGGCAGAGGGCAGGCAGCTACCGGAGAAGGGGTCCTCATGGAAACAGGACCGCAGGGCCTCCCGGGCGCCTGCCACCCCACCAACACGGCTGGCGAGGGACAGGGCCGCGATTGGAACCCAGGCCGCCTCCGAGCTGGCTCCTTCCCCTGAGCCCCATGGCCTGGTGTGGTNCACCGCTGGCCGGGCGGGGTCGAGGGATGCACAGCTGGCCCAGGTCTTCAGCCAGGCATGCTCACACCTGGGGAGAGCCCTGTGCCGACCGGATCCCCACGCCCCTTTCTATGCTGCAGTAAAACATGCACTTACGTGAATACAGTATACATGTATTTAAAGCCCTTGGCCAGCTAAGAAGGTGGCCAGCTCATTAGAGTAAGAGCCTCCGGCAGAGGGCAGGCAGCTACCGGAGAAGGGGTCCTCATGGAAACAGGACCGCAGGGCCTCCCGGGCGCCTGCCACCCCACCAACACGGCTGGCGAGGGACAGGGCCGCGATTGGAACCCAGGCCGCCTCCGAGCTGGCTCCTTCCCCTGAGCCCCATGGCCTGGTGTGGTGGAGGAAGCCCGGGAGCTGGCCGGGCAGGCGCCTGCCGCTGGCTGGACCCACGGCTCCCGCTGGCAGGGAGGTCCTCCAGAGTCCGAGTGGGAGCCGGGCCCGCAGCCCCGGGGACACAGGCACGCTCTGGGCCTGAGCTGCAATCCGGGGCTCCCAGCATGGGCCACTGGGGCCGCGGGCACACACCCAGAGGCAGGCGCTCTCACACACACACGGACACCCCTGTGATGCAGACACCCCAGAGGCCTCAGTCAGGGGCAGCCACCGTGATCTCAGGGCACTCGGCAGTACGGGCTGAGGAGCAGACTGGACGCACGGTCAGCGCTGCCGCCTGCAACCACGAGGCGGGCCACCGTCACAGCCCCGCCCGCGCGGCCTCATCACGGGAGGGGCCTGCGGCTGAGGGCGTCCTGCTCCCGGTCGCTCCGCTCCAGCCCTGCCGCCCACTGAAGCTGGGACCGCCCCACACAGCGCAGAGCCTGGGGGACAGCAGAGACACACGCCGCCCGTGGATGAGGGTCAGGAGTCCAGGGCCCGGACCCCGGCTGGTCTGCAGGCGCTCCGGGAAGAGCCTGCAGCCCCGCTCCCGTCACGATGTGCTGAGGGACTCAGAGGACAGGCCGGCCCTGCAGGAAGGGCAGAGCCAGCAGAAACGGACACAGGGACAGATGCCGGAGCTGCCTGGACCACACCAGTGGCTGCAGGCTGACCTGCCAGACCCAACCTTAAAACCCCATCCGTGCACCTGCCCCACCTCCCCAGGGGCCCTGGAGCAGACACAGCCCTGCGGCTGGCAGCACGGGCTGCTCTCAGAGGCCTCCCCAGGCCCACAGGGGACGCCAGACCATCCCGAGAGTGGGCTCAGACCCGGGGAGGCGGGGTGCAGGCCAGGCTGCGTCAGCGCCCCCCACCTGCCCCCGGCACCAGCCAGCACGGCTCCAGGCCGCGGCCCGGGCTCGGGCAGCCACAGCCGAGCTGTCACGTGGGCAGAGGAGAGGCCGTCCTCCTAACCGCCGAGGTGTGAAGGCCACCAGGTTGCCATGGTGACTGGTCTCCGAGCTCACCGGGCCCGCACAGACATGCTACCACTTCACGTGCCTCCATCTATTTCCTCTTAGAAACCACACGCGGGGCAGAGGTGCAGCCGGTGCAGCTAACGAATGTGATGCAAGTCAGGCTGCGGGGTCGAGGGCAGCGGACACTCCACAAGACCAGTGGGCCTCTGGGGACACACTGCCTCGGCAGAGCCTGGAGCAGGAGGGGGGCTGGCGTCAAGCCCCAGGGAACCCGTCCACAGAACAGAAGGGCAGCTCATCCCTGACCCCCGGGACAGAGGGCCTCGCAATGCATGTGAGCAGAGGGGAGAGGGTCCCTGCGCCAGGCCGCCCAGGGTTGCACACGGGAACCCCGCCCTGGGCCGCTGGCCCCCACAGGTCCAGCCACCTGACCCTGCGCCAGGCCCCCAGGCCGTCTACGGGTGGGGAGGCGAACATGCCAGGGATGGGCCTGAGCCTGCTGAGCAGCCGCGGCTTGGCCCAGCCTCCCAGTGGTGCTGACCCGGACCAGCAGGGAAGAGGCACAGATACTGGGGCCCATGGAGCCCCAGCCTGGGGAGTGGCCTCGCCTCACCCGCGGGGGCACAGACATGAGACTGCAGACCGCTGACAGGACAGAGGCCTGGGCCCTCTTTGGAAACTCTCAGTGCCCTGGACATGACATTCTGACAGCTGCCAGGAAAGCTTTTTATTAAAAAAAAAAAAAAGTAACTGAGGAAAATCCATCTGGTAAACCCCCAAGGTAGCCGACTGCAAAGAGAAAACAGCAAGACTGCTTCCCACGCGCCCTGCACCCCTGGCCTTTGCTCACGAGTCCGGCTGGTGAGGGGGCTCGTGGGCCATTGAGCCGGCAAGCCAAGGCCAGTTGCCCCCTGTCTGCCGCCCCAAAGCCGCGGGCCCGGGGACCTCCCGCCTGTGGGCCGCTCACCACTCAGGGAACCAAGCCCCTCCACCTGCCACACGGGGCGATCCCAACCAGAGAAGCCCATGTCTGCTGGAAAAGCACAGGCCTCGCCCTGACCAAGCCAGAACCAAGACCCCACACCCTGCGTCCCCACCCCCCCCGATCTGCCGGGACGCGACGTTCTCGTCCACCTCTGTGCTTGACCGCTCTGGAAAAACCTGACGAGACGAGCAACTCTGAGGTGCCCAATACTTGAATCAGCCAGAGGGAGATTCTCCAGCTCCTGAAATACAAGCTGAAAAGAACAGGAGAAAAGACGGCGACTGCCTGAATCCCAGGTAACACGTCAAGTGCATCACAGGCCGTCCTGCTGCGGGCTTCACTCCCGTGATCGGGCCTCCCTGCCGCGGGCATCACTCCCGAGAGATGGGACGCGCCTCGGACGCCATGCACCCTCCTGGGCCACAGCAACTCCCATGCACGGCCCGCCAGACCGCGTGCTCCAGGGCGGCGGGACGCACGGCCAAGGCCACTGTGGGGGCCAGCCCTCAGCCCCCGGAAAGGACACACCGCTACGGAGCTGAGCGAGACCAGAGGACCCAGCACATCAGCTGACGTCTCTCTCCTGAGGCGTCTGCTTTCCACGTTTTAACCCCATGTGACCAACGCTTGCCGATGTCCAACTCACCAAGCACCACAACAGAGACTAGGCTTACCAAGGGGAACGGGACATCACAGTCGGGAAACCAGCGGGGAGCACAGCCAGCTCACAGCAAGTCTGCTGTGGGAAGTACAGAGCAGGGAGGGTTACAGCCTGTCAGATCTCACTGGTGACCCCAGAAGGCGGAGAAGTGGCTACACACACGTGTCCGTGTGTGCCTGGTGGGCGTGTGTGTGTACAAATTTTATATGAGTTACACACGTGTCTGTGTGTGCATGGTGGGCGCACGTTTGTGTGTATACACGTTTTATATGAGTTACACACGTGTCTGTGTGTGCATGGTGTGTGTGTGTATATACATTTTATATGAGTTATACGTGTGTGTCTGTGTGGGCATGGTGGGCGTGTGTGTGTACACGTTTTGTATGAGTTCACATTACCCAGTAAACAAGCACTAACATTTTATCCCATTTATATTTTATCAGATTCATTACCACTTTTGCTGGAATTACTTCATCAAGTTATTTTTTCAGAAAAAGTTTGGATGTTATAAATTTATTCATATCTTTACATGAGAAAGTTTTAAAATTGTAACTTTAAAAAGAATGGTTTAGAATGAAAACTGGGGAAAAAACGCAAAAAAAAAAAATACAGTCCCAGAAAGAAAGAAGAACGTGTGTGACTCAGAAATATTTGCAGAAATAATGATTTAAACCTTGGCAAAGCTGGTGGGAAAATGCCCTGCAGACTCAAGAAGCTGAATCAATCTGAAACCGGGTGAACCTAAAGAAACCCACTCCCAGACACATCACAACCCCGTTTCTGAAGACTAAAGACAGAGGAATCCTGAAAGTGGCCACAGATGACAGCACGCCACCTTCAGGAGCATGGCTGAAGCAGCGGCGGGCTCTCACCAGAGCCCGGGGGCGGGAAGCAGGGGCGCGCCTCCCAAACGCCGAGAGGAAAGAAGCCCTGACCCTGGACGCTGGTATCAAGGGCCTTCCCAACGAAGCAGCAACAGACCCGACCCGGGAAGAGACTGGAAAGGACCTGTCCCCGCACATCTGCTCTGGCAGAGGGAGCTTGTCTCAAGGAAGGAAGTACCGTGGAAAGAAAGGGACGAGGGGAAGGGAGTGAGGAAGGCAGGGGGCGGGCGCCGAGGGAAGGCTGGGGCATCAGGGAAGAAGAGAGGGAGGCCGGAACCCGGAGGCGAGAGCGTCTCCTCTCAGGTGTTCAGGATTATTCGAGCATAGACACTGCAGCACCGAGGTGGTTCTCCACGTGCATGTGAGTAACGTCATCAGGGGAGGGAAAGCCCAGAGAAACGAGGCCAGGCGTCCACACCCCACTTGAAGCGCTACGGCGCTGGCACAGGAGACCGGCAAGTGGGCCGTGGGATCCGCAGGGCAGGGCCAGAGCACAGAAGCAGACTCAGATCAGGTCTCACTCACTACGCAAAAAACTGAAGACAGATTCCAGAGCTAAATCAAACGTAAAACCAGAAACCTTTCAAACAAAAATATAGGAGAGAAGTCCTTATGACGAGGGTTAGCTGAAGAGTTCTTAAATAGGACATCAAAGCATGATCCATAAAAGAAAAAACTCATGAGCTGGACCTTATCAAAGTTTAAAAGCTTTGTTCTGAAAGACGGTGATGAGAGAAATGTTCACAAATCACGTATCTGATAAAGGACAACATGCAGAGGCCTCTGTAAACTGAACAGTGAAAAAATCCACCATCGAGTTAGGAAACAGAGACTTAAATGGACACCTTGCCAAAGAGCATCTGCAGACGCTGAGGAGCACTGAGAAAATGCGCAGCGCCGGCAGCGACGGGGGCGCATACAGCAGTGCGAGCCCCTGCGTGCATCGGCCAGAGCAGCCAGCGTTTCCTTTACTGACACCCTTCTCTTAAACACCGCTGGTGTTGGGCACGGGAGGCATATGCGGAGACGGGGTGACCCACACACGGCCATCAGGAAGGTGAGATGCTGCAGCCACCCGGGAGAGCAGCCTGGCTGTGTCTTACAGCGCTGAACACACGCTCAGCAGATGGCGCACCAATGCCCTCCTGCGTATCTGTGGCGGAGAAGGTCACAGAGCCCTGGGCAGGTACACACACGCCGTGACTCTATCTGCAAAGTCAGAAACTGGACACACCTCAGATGGCTTTCCAACAGGCGAGCAGGCCCGCAGTCGGACACACCCACACGGCGCAGCACCACTCGGCAGTCACACGGGCCGACCTGCTGGGGCACCACAGCCACCTGCGGGGTCTCAGAGGCGGTACACCGAGCAGAACACAAAGCCGGCCTCAGAAGGGGACACGCGCACAATCCCACTTCCGTAACAGCCTCGGCGTGAGAGAATCACGCTTCACAGACAGGAGACACAGCGTTCCTGCCTCAGGGCTGAAGGAGGGGGTCTCCAGGGCTGGTGGGCCAGCTCTGTGTCCTTGACCGTATGTACGAGTGGTCATGTGAAAAAATGTGTGTGTGCTCAACACTTAGGATAAACCGTGGCAGACCTGCACACCAGAGCCCAGCAGTGTCATCAACAGGGAGCGTGTGTGAGAGCTGAAGCCCTGCAGGAGGTCAGGCACCGAGGCTTCACTGCAGCTCATCCTCCCGGCTGTGACTTCTGCTGTCTGGCAGGGCGTGGCGGGGGGACCCCTCCACCGTGGCCGCACCCTGAGCCCCAGGCTGGACAGGATGACACCACCTTGGACTGACCGGCAGGCCCAGGGCCACCGCGGGAGCCTTAACAGCACAGGCCCTTTACCAGATGGTGGAGATCCAAGCCCACGGGGAGCCGGCGCGGCTCGTGGGAAGTGCCAGACTCTGCCAATAGCCCGAGGAGCGGGAGGCCTCCTCGCGCCCCGAGCCCCAGCGCGTGCCGAGGCTCCGGCCGGCGCCCTGGCTGCAGCCCGGGGACGCCAGCCCAGGGCCTGGCGCCACGTCAGACTTCTGACCCAGTCACTGCGCTTCTCCAGCCAGGAAGTGAGCAGCGACTCCTCAGGGCAGCAAGGGAGCTAACACAGAGCAGTGTCCACCTGGGGCTTCGGGGACTCGGGAACACCCGAGACCACCTCGCTTGTCACCTGGGGCGCCACTGGCATCCAGGAGGTGGAGGCCAGCGGTGCTGCTAGACATCACGCCGGGCACAGGGCACTGCCCCCGAGAAAGGCCTGTCCAGCCCCAAATGGTGCCGTGCTGAGGAGGAGAGACCCCGGGCTGCGGCGCACCGACGGCGCCATCACTAGGGAGGAATGTGGGATCTCTGCTGTTTCTGCAACTTCTATTTGAGCCAAGATTATTTCAGAATTTAGATGTTTTTAAATAAACACACATAATCACAAGGACAGTAGATGGGGAGGCACGGCGTCCACACCACTAGAGGTGGGTAGAAAATAGAGTTCTTTGGGAATCTTGGGCAAATACAAGCTAAAGGGAAGGAGTCGACAGAGAGGAAAAAATAAAATACGTGAGACACTAACGCAAATAAAATACATGAGACACTAACGCATAAGCCTGAAGACAACGCACACGGACGGAGAGCCACATCGCGTTCTGGGTGGAATGCTGCTGAAATGACTATGCTGCCCAAAGCAAGCTACAGACTCAGGGCCGTCCCTAGCAACATCCTGACTGTATTTTTCACAGAACTAAAACAATCATTTTAAAATCTGCATAAAAACACAAAAGACCCTGAATAGCCAGAACAATCTCGAGAGAAAAGAATGGAGCTGGAGGCGTCACGCTCCATGACTTTAGGCTACACTGCAAAGCTGCAGACACGGCGCGGGCAGAAAACCACAGCGGCAGGGCCGTCCCCGTCGGCCCGGTTAGGGTTCCACTGCAGGGAGCACGGGTTCCATCCACGGTCAGGGAACTAAGCTCCCACATGCTGCTCAGCCAGGAAGCCGGAAAGGCCACTCTAAACACAGACACAGAGGCCAGTGTAACAGGACAGAGCTCAGAAAGAAACCCACTGCCAGTTAATCTGCCACAAGGAAGGCAAGCATATACAATGGGGAAGAGAGAGTCTCCTTAATAAACGGTGCGGGGACAACCGGATAGCGCCACGGGAAAGAATGAAATGACAACATTCTCTAACACTGTACACAAAATAAACTCAAACTGGATTAAAGACCTAAAGGAAAGACAAAGTATTAAAAACTCCTAGAGGAGGACACAGGCAGAAGACTCTGACACACGTCACAGCGGTCTCAGATCTCTTTCCTAAAGGAGACAAAAGTAGAGATGAACCAACAACAAATGGGGCCTAATTAAATGTAAAAGTTTTGACGCAGCAAAGCAAACCACTGGCAAAACAAGAAATCAAAGGACAACCTGCTGCGTGGGGGAAGAGGTCCGCCAGGGGCACGGCCACCAGGGACTCCTACCCGGCATGTGTAAGCAGCCCTTACAACTCAACATCGAAACACAAGCAACCTGGTTAAAGAAACTGCGCAGAACTGAAGAGCCATTTTTCCAAAGAGGAAATGTAAACAGCCGACAGGCATATGAAAAGATGCTCAGCACTGCTAATCACAGGGAAATGCAAATCAAAACCACAGTGAGCCACGGCCTCAGCCCTGTGAGAACGGCCACCGTCAAAAAGAGCCAGTGACAACTGCCGGGACGGGCGTGGAGGGAAGAGAGCCCCGGCACAGTGCTGGGCGGGACGCGAGCCGGTGCGCCTATGGAGAGCAGCGTGAGGGCTTCTCAAAGAATGCAGCATCGGACTTCCATCTGACCCAGCAATTCCCCTCCTGGGTAAACGAGAAAATGTACCAAGACACTAATTTGAAAAGATACACCCAAACCCCCGTTCATGGCAGCGTTCACAGGCCCCAAGGTACGGCAGCAACCTAAGCGTCCCGCAGCAGAGGAACAGGTAAGGTGGCGTGCGCGCACGATGGAATACAACTCAGCCTCACACAGGAATGGAATTCCGCCGTCTGCAAAATGGATGGGCTTAGCATCGTGCCAAGGGAAACAGCGAAAGACAAGGAATCTAAAAAGTGCAACAAACCAGGGAACAAAACAAAAAAGGAGATTCACAGATACAGAGAAGGACCCACTGGCAACTGGCAGGGGGAGGGCCAGCGCAGGCTGGAGAGTGAAAGGGGCGAGCCAGTGGGTGTGAGCCGAGCACGCGGATGTGCACGGGGACACCGCCGGTGTCGCACAGCAGCAGTGAGCGCAGAGCGACTTCAGACAGCAACACACACAGACACACACACACAGAGACACACACACACACAGACACAGAGACAGACACACACACAGACACAGAGACGGACAAGAGGGAGGACGGACAGTGAGCGGAGAGCGACTTCAGACAGCAACACACACAAAGACACACACACACAGACACACACAGACACAGACACACAAGAGGGAGGAAGGACAGCGAGCAGAGAGCGACTTCAGACAGCAACACACACAGACACACACACAGACACAGACACAGAGATGGACAAGAGGGAGGACGGACAGTGAGCGGAGAGCGACTTCAAAAGGAACGCACACACACACACAGAGAGACACACACACAGACAGACACAACCAGAGGAAGGAAGGACACCAGTGGAGGAAAGCCGCAGGAGAGACCATCCCTAGCATCCCGTCGAGCACAGGTCCGGGGCGGCCACGCAGGAAGGCAGAGCCCCAAGTGCGGGCGGGTCCCTGCCTCCACGAACCACAACCCCAGACTCAGCCCCTCGACACTGAGGTCACGGTTGTGACTCTGACCCCAGTGAGTACCACAGAGGCCCCAGCCTGACCGGGTGGCCTGCACGGCTGCTGGGGCCCCAGGCTGCACCCAGCTCTCACAAAGGGTACCTGCTGACCACGGGGTGTGTGTGGCTTCCACCGTGGGTCCCCACGGGGAGAGATGGGCACTCAGGACGCAGGACTGAGCCGAGGGCAGGGCCGCCAAAGGCGCGCCCCCACGGAGCAGCTTCCTGGCACACTCCCGGTCAAGCACGCGCAGACCCGCCCAGGAGCCCCCAGGGCCGCAGGGTGCCAGCACTGAGGGGCCCCGGAGCCCGTGTGAGGGACGCGGCCTCCAGCACGCAGGCCGGGCACGGCGGTGTTCCGAGGGGGCCGGGCCTGCCCAGGGCAGACGTCTGTGCACGTCGGGCCTTCCTGCCTGTCTCCTCGGGCGCGCTCCTGGGACGGCAGGGTGCTGGACACCCCGTAAGAGCCAGAGGACAGGAGGACGGGTGGTGGGGCCTCGGTCAACCACTGGCCGCCCCTGGCTCCGGAAGGGGCGCCGCCGGCCAGGCCAGGGAAGACCCCCGCCCGAGTCCCGCAGGAACAGCTGCCCCCCAGGCGCACACTCCTCCTCCAGGCCTCCCCGTCCGGCAGCGTCCCCAGTGCCGCGAGCCTCCGGGAACCTTCCAGGATCCGTCCCACGCACATGGGCTCTCGTGGGCGTCAGCCAAGGCAGGCTTCCGCGCCCGGCAGCGCCGACCAGCAGGCCGGGCTGCAGCCAGGCGTGCTGGGACCCCCGGCTCCAGGGCTGGTGAACCCACCAGCCCGCACACAGAAGGGCAGAGCCGGCCCCGGGATCCCCAGGGGGCAGGCGCCATCCAGAGACCGAGAGAAACAGAAGGGCCCGCACAGCAGAAATGCCAGGGCAGCCAGCACAGCGAGCAGGCGGCCCCTCATCATTCAATTACTCACTCTGTAAATCGAGAATTAACGTTCACGGGGCTGGTGACTGACATAATTACAATTTAAAAAGGGCAATTAATCTTCGGCTTGTTCCTTGCCTCGCCAGGAGCCGCGGGCTCGTGGGCACCAGCCAGCACGTGGGCGAGCACGCCCGGCCTCCCTGCCGCTCCGCCCAGCCCGGGGGTCCCCGCACCCGACTCCCGAGNGGCATATGAAAAGATGCTCAGCACTGCTAATCACAGGGAAATGCAAATCAAAACCACAGTGAGCCACGGCCTCAGCCCTGTGAGAACGGCCACCGTCAAAAAGAGCCAGTGACAACTGCCGGGACGGGCGTGGAGGGAAGAGAGCCCCGGCACAGTGCTGGGCGGGACGCGAGCCGGTGCGCCTATGGAGAGCAGCGTGAGGGCTTCTCAAAGAATGCAGCATCGGACTTCCATCTGACCCAGCAATTCCCCTCCTGGGTAAACGAGAAAATGTACCAAGACACTAATTTGAAAAGATACACCCAAACCCCCGTTCATGGCAGCGTTCACAGGCCCCAAGGTACGGCAGCAACCTAAGCGTCCCGCAGCAGAGGAACAGGTAAGGTGGCGTGCGCGCACGATGGAATACAA
The DNA here is from genome assembly GCA_006408735.1 of Sylvicapra grimmia. Taxonomy (NCBI): domain Eukaryota; kingdom Metazoa; phylum Chordata; class Mammalia; order Artiodactyla; family Bovidae; genus Sylvicapra; species Sylvicapra grimmia. Next base: position 30,025 of record SJYH01006977.1, on the reverse strand, counting down.
CTCAGCCTCACACAGGAATGGAATTCCGCCGTCTGCAAAATGGATGGGCTTAGCATCGTGCCAAGGGAAACAGCGAAAGACAAGGAATCTAAAAAGTGCAACAAACCAGGGAACAAAACAAAAAAGGAGATTCACAGATACAGAGAAGGACCCACTGGCAACTGGCAGGGGGAGGGCCAGCGCAGGCTGGAGAGTGAAAGGGGCGAGCCAGTGGGTGTGAGCCGAGCACGCGGATGTGCACGGGGACACCGCCGGTGTCGCACAGCAGCAGTGAGCGCAGAGCGACTTCAGACAGCAACACACACAGACACACACACACAGAGACACACACACACACAGACACAGAGACAGACACACACACAGACACAGAGACGGACAAGAGGGAGGACGGACAGTGAGCGGAGAGCGACTTCAGACAGCAACACACACAAAGACACACACACACAGACACACACAGACACAGACACACAAGAGGGAGGAAGGACAGCGAGCAGAGAGCGACTTCAGACAGCAACACACACAGACACACACACAGACACAGACACAGAGATGGACAAGAGGGAGGACGGACAGTGAGCGGAGAGCGACTTCAAAAGGAACGCACACACACACACAGAGAGACACACACACAGACAGACACAACCAGAGGAAGGAAGGACACCAGTGGAGGAAAGCCGCAGGAGAGACCATCCCTAGCATCCCGTCGAGCACAGGTCCGGGGCGGCCACGCAGGAAGGCAGAGCCCCAAGTGCGGGCGGGTCCCTGCCTCCACGAACCACAACCCCAGACTCAGCCCCTCGACACTGAGGTCACGGTTGTGACTCTGACCCCAGTGAGTACCACAGAGGCCCCAGCCTGACCGGGTGGCCTGCACGGCTGCTGGGGCCCCAGGCTGCACCCAGCTCTCACAAAGGGTACCTGCTGACCACGGGGTGTGTGTGGCTTCCACCGTGGGTCCCCACGGGGAGAGATGGGCACTCAGGACGCAGGACTGAGCCGAGGGCAGGGCCGCCAAAGGCGCGCCCCCACGGAGCAGCTTCCTGGCACACTCCCGGTCAAGCACGCGCAGACCCGCCCAGGAGCCCCCAGGGCCGCAGGGTGCCAGCACTGAGGGGCCCCGGAGCCCGTGTGAGGGACGCGGCCTCCAGCACGCAGGCCGGGCACGGCGGTGTTCCGAGGGGGCCGGGCCTGCCCAGGGCAGACGTCTGTGCACGTCGGGCCTTCCTGCCTGTCTCCTCGGGCGCGCTCCTGGGACGGCAGGGTGCTGGACACCCCGTAAGAGCCAGAGGACAGGAGGACGGGTGGTGGGGCCTCGGTCAACCACTGGCCGCCCCTGGCTCCGGAAGGGGCGCCGCCGGCCAGGCCAGGGAAGACCCCCGCCCGAGTCCCGCAGGAACAGCTGCCCCCCAGGCGCACACTCCTCCTCCAGGCCTCCCCGTCCGGCAGCGTCCCCAGTGCCGCGAGCCTCCGGGAACCTTCCAGGATCCGTCCCACGCACATGGGCTCTCGTGGGCGTCAGCCAAGGCAGGCTTCCGCGCCCGGCAGCGCCGACCAGCAGGCCGGGCTGCAGCCAGGCGTGCTGGGACCCCCGGCTCCAGGGCTGGTGAACCCACCAGCCCGCACACAGAAGGGCAGAGCCGGCCCCGGGATCCCCAGGGGGCAGGCGCCATCCAGAGACCGAGAGAAACAGAAGGGCCCGCACAGCAGAAATGCCAGGGCAGCCAGCACAGCGAGCAGGCGGCCCCTCATCATTCAATTACTCACTCTGTAAATCGAGAATTAACGTTCACGGGGCTGGTGACTGACATAATTACAATTTAAAAAGGGCAATTAATCTTCGGCTTGTTCCTTGCCTCGCCAGGAGCCGCGGGCTCGTGGGCACCAGCCAGCACGTGGGCGAGCACGCCCGGCCTCCCTGCCGCTCCGCCCAGCCCGGGGGTCCCCGCACCCGACTCCCGAGCGGCCGCAGGCAGCACAGAGGTCTGGGGAGAGGTGGGCAGAGCGGGGGAGGCAGGGGGTGCACGGGGGCTCCTGCTGCCCGCCTGCATCGCTGCAGCCACCTGGGCCCGGCCACTCATGCAGGCAGACTCGACCGAGCCCAGCGAGGCACTTCTGGTCTCTTCTCCCAGTAGACCAACACAGAGTTCTCCCGAAGGACACAGTCCTGGGGGAAGCACCCTGAAAGCAAAAGCCCCGGGACCCAGCTCTATTGCACGGAGCCTGGGTCTCAGAGTGACCCCTGGCCACATCAGAACTCACTGCTTCCCTGCCCCCACCCTTCCCTGCCCCTGAGCTCGGAGGTGGCCGCGCCAGCGGAGACAGGCCAGAGCACAATGTCTGTTCCAGCCTTGTACCCACATCCCGGCAAAGGCCTGCAGCCGATCTCGGGGGGCGCAGGCCCTCTGCCAGCCTCAGG
>SJYH01006977.1:3436-18610 GCA_006408735.1 Sylvicapra grimmia | reverse complement strand
GGATTCTCCAGGCAAGAACACTGGAGTGGGTTGCCATTTCCTTCTCCAATGTATGAAAGTGAAAAGTGAAAGTGAAGTCGCTCAGTCCTATCCGACTCTTAGCGACCCCATGGACTGCAGCCCACCAGGCTCCTCCATCCATAGGACTTTCCAGGGAAGAGTACTGGAGTGGGGTGCCATTGCCTTCTCCAGTGTTACCCCTACCTCACACCATATATAAAATTAATTCTTAATGGACCAAGGATCAAGACCATGAAATTCTTAAAAGAAAACACAGGGACAAATCTTCATGATCTTTTCATTGGAAATAGATTAGATGTGACACTAAAGGCGTGAGCAACAAAAGAAAAAATAAGCTGGACTTTGAGATTAAAACCTTCTTATATTAAAGGACACTACCAAGAAGCTATCGAACAAAACACAAAATCGCCTCCAAATGACATATGAGTAGGAACTTCTATCTAGAATATATAAAGAACTCTTACAATAATTTTTTAAAAACAGCATTAAAAATGGGCCAAAGAATCTAAACAGATGTTTCTCTGAATAAGATATATAAATGTCTGAGTAGTGCATTAAAAGATGCTCAACATCTTTACTTATCACAGAAACACAACTCAAGACCACAGTGAAATACCATTTCACACGTGAATGGCGTTTCCGAAAAATAGGATGGCTATTTAAAAAAGCAAAATGGAAACAGAAAAGGATAAATGTTGGTGAGGAAGTAGAGACACTGGAACCCTCTTACATTGCTGGTAAAAATGTAAAATGGTGCAGCTGCTACAGAATACAGCACGAGAATCTCATGCTCAAAATATTAAAAATAAAATTCCCGTATGATCTAGTAGTGTCCCCACTGGGCACACACAGCAAGAGAACCGCAGCAGAGTCTGGGAGAGAGATCTGCACGCCCGTGTTCACGGCGGCAATACTCACAACAGCCAAAAGGTGGAGCAGATGTCGGCGAGAGGTGGATGAATGAACTCAACGGGTCCGCACGTGCAAGGACTGTGGCTCCGCCTTTAAAGGGGAGGAGGTTCCGACACCTGCCTCAACACGGATGGCCATGACGCCATGCCCAGGGAGGTGGGCCACTCAGGAGAGGAAGTCCTGTCTGCGTGGCGCCCCTGACACACGGTCCCCGGGCGGTGGGGCTCACAGAGACACCGCGTGAGCGGGGCTGCCGGGGCGGGAGCTCTTGGTCACGGGGACAGCGCTTGTGTGTAAGGAGGTGACAAGTGCGGCAGAGGTATGGTGGCGAGAGCCGCGCCGCGCCGTGGGTCATCTCGGGGGCGCTGCAGCCTACGCTGAGGGTGGTTACAGCGGCAGAGCCTGTGAGACAGATGCTGTACCACAGTAACAGGACGGCTTTATGATGCGAAGAATGTTATGAACAGAATAGAAAAGCCCCGGCGAGGAGGCTGGAAACGGCGCACCGCAACTCCCAAAGCGCGCCGCAGACTCACACCGCACGGCAGCAAAGCAAGACCCCAGACGGCTGACCCTTCCGCGCGGGGGAAGGAGCTGTCAGAGAGAGAGAGGTCTGGCCCAGCCCAGCTCACCGAGTGACCAAGCCTACCCCGCACCCAGAGGCCAGGCGGCAGCGCCTGCCCCGAGGTCACACCAAGAGGGAGGCCAGCTCCGACCGGAACCTAGTCGGCAGCGATGAGCAGGCGCACCCAATCCAGGGACACGCCGGAAAACCCCAGGCTTGGTCCCCTCGGCACCACCAGTGACACGAGAGGCGGCCCGGCGCCGGTGGCCTCCCACAGACGGAGGGACAGCGGGAGGCACAGGCGCCCGCAGCGCAGGCCCCGCGCCCCGGCCCGGGATGCCTGGGAGCCAGCCCTCGAGGGCGCGCCCGGCCTCCACGTCAGACGCAGGGCACGGTCAGCGCGCCGTCGGGGAGGAGAATGCTCTCGTTCTCGGGAGATGAGGTCCTCGAAGACGTGGATGAGAGGACAGTGCCTGCAAGGACCTCACAGGACCAGCGGTCGCACGGCGGTCAGCACGGGGGTGTAGGGAGATGACCCCATCATGTGGCCCCAAAGGAATGGCTGCCGGGAGCGGCCGGAATCAGAGCCACAGGCCAGGGCGAAGCTGGACGCGGGGACTCAGCAGCGGGGCTGGGCCAGGGCTGGAGGAGCTAAGCCGCTGCACAGCCTAGAGGAGCAGAAACCTCCAGAGTGCCCGAGGCCACCCCGGACGCCAGGAACGGGCCTCAGCCCTCCCTGAACTCAGCTCCAGTGACGCAGCCAGGCAGAGGGTGGACGCGCTGGGAGCGGGCACCCGGCCTCGGCCTGAGCGGGGTCAGCACGGCCTCCCGCGGGGGCCTCCGCAGGCGGCCACCTCCCCGCCCGAGGTGCCACCGCACGCAGCGGCTGGAGCGGCACAGCCAAGGACGAGTCAGCCGGGAACCGGCATAACAGAGACGAGCTCACCTCCAGCTGCAAGGAAAGGCACTGCCTGGAGCGACCCCACGAGGCCCCCCGGAAAGGCCCTCCCCCACACCGCCCTCTCCCCAGCTCGCTTCCTCAGAGGGGCGCCTCGCCCTGCCCTGAGCCTGCAGCCAGGCTGGACGGCCGGTCAGCAAGACACAGTGGAACACGCTCTGATTTACTCTGAGACATGAGATGGAGTTCAACACCACTGTGATTTGTGATGCCATTTACATAATTAAACATACAGACAGGGGTCTGGGAGGTGGGCTACGGCTAATGGAGTTGCAGAGCTGCTAAAAATAGCAGGCAGCTGCCGCTGGAGGGGACGCGGCGTGGCATCTGCTGACGGGCACTCCCGGCCACGGGAAGGCCTGCCAGCTCACCCAGGGCCTCCTCTCTTTAGCTGTGCCTTTAATCAAGATTTTAAAGTTCCCAACAGACACGAAGCAGCAGCTGCTGGCAGCCTGTTTTACAGACGACAAACTTACGGTTACAGCCGAGCCACACAGGGCCTGCGGAAGAGGTCAGCTCGTCCTGAGCGCCAGCTCAGAAACCTGCCAACAGCCTGCAGCCCCCAGAGGGCCTGACGGGGGTCCACCCAAGCCAGCCTGGAGGTCGGCGTACAGCTCTGGCTGGGTCTGTTGACGCCACATACGTTCTTTCTCCTCCAACTCTTCCTCTTCTTGTAAGTCCGAACACTCGCCAACGTGTAAAGGTTCCCATAAACCCCCACCCAGCTCGGCAGCCCGGAGCAGGCGGCGTGGGGGCCGTGCTCGCTCTGGGAGCCCAGTCCTCCTGGGCAGCTGTCCTCTAAGCCCCTCAGAACAGGCTTGGGTCTCTGGCCTGTGCCCCCGCGTGGAATCCCTGCAGGACGCCCTGTGTTCGGTGAGCCCCACGCGTCCCACCTGGTCCTGGAGACGCCCCTCCAGGCTGTGGGCGAGGGTGGAGACGGGGTCTGCGTGTCGGGAACTCGGCGGCCCTGGTCTGTCGGGCCCCCCCTCACCCCACGGTCTCTCCCCGACCGTCTCCAGACGGGGCACAGCCTTGCTTTCTGCAGGCAGTGTCCCCAAGTGCAACTGCGTTCAATGCAGGAAATCGTCAGTACTGTCTTTTTTCCGGATTCCTACCCAAGAGGAAACGAACAGGAGGGACAGGTGGAAGCGTGTGACCGCTGGCCAGTGTGCAGGCAGACGGGGCACAACCCAAACCCATGGGATGCCGCCCGGCCTCCCCTGACAGGACACGCAAGGTCTCCAGGCCCAGGTCAACAAGGGGCCGTGATCAGCGGAACCCGGGAGGTGGACGGGAGGAGGCCGCAGCTGGTGGGCGCCTGCTGCATGCCCCGCTCCTGCCCACCCCCCGGGCCCTGCCCGCCCCTGCCGNCGCGCTGGGAGCGGGCACCCGGCCTCGGCCTGAGCGGGGTCAGCACGGCCTCCCGCGGGGGCCTCCGCAGGCGGCCACCTCCCCGCCCGAGGTGCCACCGCACGCAGCGGCTGGAGCGGCACAGCCAAGGACGAGTCAGCTGGGAACCGGCATAACAGAGACGAGCTCACCTCCAGCTGCAAGGAAAGGCACTGCCTGGAGCGACCCCACGAGGCCCCCCGGAAAGGCCCTCCCCCACACCGCCCTCTCCCCAGCTCGCTTCCTCAGAGGGGCGCCTCGCCCTGCCCTGAGCCTGCAGCCAGGCTGGACGGCCGGTCAGCAAGACACAGTGGAACACGCTCTGATTTACTCTGAGACATGAGATGGAGTTCAACACCACTGTGATTTGTGATGCCATTTACATAATTAAACATACAGACAGGGGTCTGGGAGGTGGGCTACGGCTAATGGAGTTGCAGAGCTGCTAAAAATAGCAGGCAGCTGCCGCTGGAGGGGACGCGGCGTGGCATCTGCTGACGGGCACTCCCGGCCACGGGAAGGCCTGCCAGCTCACCCAGGGCCTCCTCTCTTTAGCTGTGCCTTTAATCAAGATTTTAAAGTTCCCAACAGACACGAAGCAGCAGCTGCTGGCAGCCTGTTTTACAGACGACAAACTTACGGTTACAGCCGAGCCACACAGGGCCTGCGGAAGAGGTCAGCTCGTCCTGAGCGCCAGCTCAGAAACCTGCCAACAGCCTGCAGCCCCCAGAGGGCCTGACGGGGGTCCACCCAAGCCAGCCTGGAGGTCGGCGTACAGCTCTGGCTGGGTCTGTTGACGCCACATACGTTCTTTCTCCTCCAACTCTTCCTCTTCTTGTAAGTCCGAACACTCGCCAACGTGTAAAGGTTCCCATAAACCCCCACCCAGCTCGGCAGCCCGGAGCAGGCGGCGTGGGGGCCGTGCGCGCTCTGGGAGCCCAGTCCTCCTGGGCAGCTGTCCTCTAAGCCCCTCAGAACAGGCTTGGGTCTCTGGCCTGTGCCCCCGCGTGGAATCCCTGCAGGACGCCCTGTGTTCGGTGAGCCCCACGCGTCCCACCTGGTCCTGGAGACGCCCCTCCAGGCTGTGGGCGAGGGTGGAGACGGGGTCTGCGTGTCGGGAACTCGGCGGCCCTGGTCTGTCGGGCCCCCCCTCACCCCACGGTCTCTCCCCGACCGTCTCCAGACGGGGCACAGCCTTGCTTTCTGCAGGCAGTGTCCCCAAGTGCAACTGCGTTCAATGCAGGAAATCGTCAGTACTGTCTTTTTTCCGGATTCCTACCCAAGAGGAAACGAACAGGAGGGACAGGTGGAAGCGTGTGACCGCTGGCCAGTGTGCAGGCAGACGGGGCACAACCCAAACCCATGGGATGCCGCCCGGCCTCCCCTGACAGGACACGCAAGGTCTCCAGGCCCAGGTCAACAAGGGGCCGTGATCAGCGGAACCCGGGAGGTGGACGGGAGGAGGCCGCAGCTGGTGGGCGCCTGCTGCATGCCCCGCTCCTGCCCACCCCCCGGGCCCTGCCCGCCCCTGCCGTCTGCTCTCTGCCACCCCAGAGCAGCAGTGCCACCCATCCTCCCACCGGAAAGCTGCCTGCCGGCTCCTTCACTCCCCCCGCCCAGCGCACAGGGCACCGCTCCACTTTCCAGCACGCCACGGCCCCGCGGGCGGAGGAACACCCTGTAACTGTGCCGAGGCGACCGAGGTGACGGCTGCAGAACACAGACGCAGGAAAGGCATGGCACTAACGGGTCGTGTGCACACACGACTCCCACCTGAGGGCGGGGCAGCGCCCCGGACCCCCGTCCTCCCACCCCTGCTTTCCTCCTCCCGACACCCACCGCCTGCCCGTTCTCCGGGGGCTGCCGTGCCTCCCCACTCTGTACCACGCAGGACGCAGGGCCTGCGCTGCGGGGACAGGGCGGCAAACACGTGTGTTCCCCACAGCCACCGCCCAGCCCGTGTGGGCCTAACAGAGCAGAGGGCCCCGGGTTCACGAAAGCACTGTGACCCGAAGGAACTGGGTGCAGCACAGCGTCCAGGGCCCCCCACCTGTGCCCAGGCGCCCCAAGGAGGAGTGGGTAAAGAGCAGCTGCCCGCACCTGTGCTAGGATGCCAGCCGGCCGGCCCCCAGCACTCAGGGCCCCCGGCGGGGCTTCTGTAGGCAAGCAAGGCGCATGTGAGTGGTGCACACCTTCCCCAAGAGCAGGAGTGTCTGACAGAAGCAGCCCCGAGCCTTCAGCCCCGTCCCCTTGCCCGGGACTCCAGCCCACAGGGCAGCTCGGGGAGGCTGAGGATCCTTGCCGCACTGGGGTGTCACCTGGGGCCCGGCCCACCGCAGGGCTCTGGGCGGTGACCCCTGGAGCCTCGCAGAGCGGGGCCGCGCGCGTCCCTGCCCCACGGGCGGGGCACCCAGCCTGGGACCCGAGTCAGGAGGGGCTGGCCGGGGAGCCTGCAGCAGGCGGCAGCTGAGCAGGTCACAGCGCAAGCCCGCAGGGGGCTGCGTGCACACCTCACACGTGTAACGAGAGCATACTCTCACACACCGAGTTCACAAGTAAAAGGGATGACTGCTCCTCTTTTCTGAGACTAATGGAATGTTCCATTTTTTCCCCCAAGTCATACAAATATATCTGCATTTAATTAGAAAGTTATGCCTACCTGTCAGGCCTAAATAATCAGGCTGCCAAAAAGAGAGCTACAGAGACTCAAACACAGACACACTGCAGAGTCCCTGGGGAGCCTGGTGAAACTACAAGATTTCAAGGAACGTGTATTCACTTCCTGAGGCCATGTGTGAGGCCCAGCCCCAGAGATGACCCCAGCCAGCACAGCCAGCCCAGAGCCAGGACACACACCAGGGGCTTCCAGACACGGGCGGTGGCTCAGGCCCTCGAACAGGCCTGCCCCTCACTAGGCCCCAGGCCCCTAGGGGGCCAGGCTGCGCCAGGCGGGCTTGGAACCAGCTCTGCACGGTCCAATACTGCACAGCCTCCTGCCAGGGTCCTTCCACCACGCGCCAGCCGGAGCAGACCGTACGGGCCTGGAGTCTCCCGTACCCTCCCCTCCTGGATGTCCGCTGGTCCCTCTGCGCCTGATGTCCACCCCACGCTCACCCTGGTTCCTAGAGCATCACTCTCCGCCTCCCAAGGCTCCTTTCTCCCCACAGACTTCCTCCCCAGACACCAGAAGACAACCACCCCCCAGACACAGAGACAGGCTGCAGCCTTGCCTCCTCCTGGTGGCCACACCGCCATTCACTGGGAGCTCCTTACCCAGGGCCCTTCCAGGAGGCAGCCTGCAAGCTGCCTGCCTTCAGTTCAGTTCAGTTCAGTCGCTCAGTCATGTCTGACTCTTTGGGACCCCTTGGACTGCAGCACACCAGGCCTCCCTGTCCATCACCAACTGCTGGAGTTTACTCAAACTCATGTCCATCGAGTTGCTGATGCCATCCAACCATCTCATCCTCTGTCGTCCCCTTCTCCTCCCGCCTTCAATCTTTCCCAGCATCAGGGTCTTTTCAAATGAGTCAGCTCTTCGCATCAGGTGGCCAAAGGATTGGAGTTTCAGCTTCAGCATCAGTCCTTCCAATGATACTCAGGACTGATTTCCTCTAGAATGGACTGGTTGGATCTCCTTGCTGTCCAAGGGACTCTCAAGAGTCTTCTCCAGCACCACAGTTCAAAAGCATCCATTCTTCAGTGCTCAGCTTTCTTCACAGTCCACCTCTCACATCCATACATGACCACTGGAAAAACCATAGCCTTGACTAGANGACTGCAGCACACCAGGCCTCCCTGTCCATCACCAACTGCTGGAGTTTACTCAAACTCATGTCCATCGAGTTGCTGATGCCATCCAACCATCTCATCCTCTGTCGTCCCCTTCTCCTCCCGCCTTCAATCTTTCCCAGCATCAGGGTCTTTTCAAATGAGTCAGCTCTTCGCATCAGGTGGCCAAAGGATTGGAGTTTCAGCTTCAGCATCAGTCCTTCCAATGATACTCAGGACTGATTTCCTCTAGAATGGACTGGTTGGATCTCCTTGCTGTCCAAGGGACTCTCAAGAGTCTTCTCCAGCACCACAGTTCAAAAGCATCCATTCTTCAGTGCTCAGCTTTCTTCACAGTCCACCTCTCACATCCATACATGACCACTGGAAAAACCATAGCCTTGACTAGACGGACCTTTGTTGACAAAGTAATGTGTCTGCTTTTTAATATGCTGCCTAGGTTGGTCATAGCTTTTCTTCCAAGGAGTAAGCGTCTTTTAATTTCATGGCTGCAGTCACCATCTGCAGTGATTTTGGAGCCCAAAAAGATAAAGTCTGACACTGTTTCCTTTGTTTCCCCATCTATTTGCCATGAAGTGATGGGACCAGACGCCATGATCTTAGTTTTTTGAATGCTGAGTTTTAAGCCAGCTTTTTCACTCTCCTCTTTCACTTTCACCGAGAGGCCCGTTAGCAATTCTTCAGTTCTTTAGTCCTTTAGTTCGCTGCGGTGGCTGAAGACCAAATTTATGAGGAAGAAGGCAGTCGCTGGGGAAACCTGGGCCCGGGAGCAGGGACACAGGGGCAAGCAATGGCCCTGACCCCAGTCAGGGTCAGTGCAGGCTTCTACCTGGCAGCCGGCCGCTCGGAGCAGCTCGCTGTGCAGAGGAGCCGCCAGTAAGAACGTTCCTGGACAGGCTGGCCTCTCGCCCCGCTCCCTCCTCCGCCAGCACCAGCTCCTGGAAAGGAGCTCAGCCCAGACAGGGCTGCTGGGTGTCCCGGTCCAATGGGCACAGGGGCTGAGTGCCCGCAACGGCTGAGCACGGGCGCAGGGGCTGAAGGGGACATGGAGCGGGCCTGACCCCGAGCCTGGAGGAGGCAGCGTGCCCCTAGTATGGGGGGCACCAATGCCTGTCTCCATCCACCTGAAAACGGAGATTGAAGCCTGGGGCCGCTGGGAATCTCAGCCCAGGGAAGGTGCCCCTTCGGAGGGCCCAGCCGCCCCACCGAGCCTCTCGATGCCCCAGGTCTGGGGTGGCTGGGCTCAGGTGCACGCTGGAGAGCCACGGCCCACAGCGGAGAGAACCAAGCCTGCAGTCTGACTCCCCACTCACGGGGAAGGTGGCAGGGGAAATGGGAAGGCCACGGGCAGGGTGCCCGTCCGCCAGAGAGGGAGGGGCGGCAGGGGAGCAGCAGGCGCGGCTGGTCTCCGTTCGGGAGAAGAGGCCAGGCCTCATCAGGCCGAGGCACCCGAGCTCCGTGGCGTTCACCCAGGACCCAACCGGCGGCCCGTGAGCTGGAGGCGCTCCACAGCTGAGCAGGGGCCGCGGCCTCCGGGTACACGTCTGCAGGCCCTGCCTCGTCAGCCTTGGTGAGCGGGCAGCAAAGTGCCCGTACCCTTAGCAGGGAAGTCTGGTTCAGAAGCCAACTGGAGGCTCCTGACACCCGATAGCCAGTCACTCCGGGAAGGTCTTGTCACCAACACTGGCTGATTTCTCTGGGCCTTGGAAAACCCTGGGGTGGCCAACACCTGAGCGTCCACCCGTCCACCACAGCGAAGCCAAAGAGATGCCGCCCACGGTGCCGGGCCGGCGGAGGCACTTGCCGAGGGAAGAACCACCTCATCCGCACCCAGCTGCCAGCAGGGAAGACCCCCGGGAGGGGGCTGCAGGCTCCTCGCCAGCCGGGAGAGCTGTGACTCCCCTGCTCCAGGAGTAAGCGGCTGGGGCGGGGGCCTCCCACCCGGTCCCACCACTGTTGCTAGAAGGCGGCCGGAGCCTCCAGCAGAGAACGTGGGAGAGAGAGGCCCCGCCCAGGCGGCTGGAGGGCAGGTGGTGCTGGCCTGCTGGACAGACCCGCCCCCCCCGCCCCGCCCCCGGGGAGGACACAGGTGGAGGCCTCGCTCTGCAGGCGTAGGTGCCGGCAGGAGCCAGGCAGGGCACGGGCTCCCGAGGTCCCATCCTCCGCCTGCAACTCCCACAGCCGCCCCCCTGGCCAGCGGGGTCCAGGACTGCCCCCTCGTGGGCCCAGCACACGGGACAGGAGAGGCTGTGGGACGCGGCCCGGTTCCCAAGGGCACCGGACACTGGTGTGGCAACACCCACAGCCTCCACCCACCGTGGTGAGGGGGTGAGGAGCAGGAGGGTGGCCGGGTTCTTCCCAGACCCGGGTAGGCAGGGCTGCCCGGACTCCCGGCCCCACGAGCACAGGCAGGGCACCGGCAGGAACCAGGGACCCGTCTGGGGTGAACTCTCTAGGATGGAAACCCCTCTCCAGACCCACAAAGGAGCAAGCGTCGTGAGGCATGAGGGGGTCTCTGGGTTGGGCTGCAAGGAGGCAGGACTCGAGTGTGTACCCATCCCCTTACCACCCCCTGAGCTGACACGAGGGAAACATTCTGTCAGCCCGAGGAGCCAAGCACCCGAGCCCGTTCTGTGCGTGATCTCAAGACTCCACGGACAACCTAGGGGCCTCCCGGGCGCGACCACCGCCCCCGAGAGAAGGGCCTACAAGAGCCAAGTGGCGACCAAGGAGGACAGCCAGGATGTAGGGCAAGTCCCAGGAGTCTGGCTCCCGAACCCAGGCTGGGCCACAGCCTCCGACACCCACTGCCGGACACCAGCAGAAGTTTCAGCTCTCCGCCCTGCAGTCCTGGAGACCCCGCAAGGCTCATCCAGAGGAGGCCCGGCCCTCAAACGCGGGCCCCCAGAACAGAGCCAGCAAAGGCGGGAGCCAGAGCAGGAACGGAGCTCAGCACCCGCGCCCCCACTCCTACCCAGAGGGACCCCGCCCGGGGTCGGGGGCCAGGCACATGGGACAGCGGTGCGAGCCTCTGGGGCCTTCGGGGGCAGACTCCCCCCACCCCTGCTCTGCGGGAGCTCCTCTCAGAGGTATGCAGATAACAGCTCCGACCGCATTCCTGAGCTGCTTACAGACGCCGGATGCACCACCAAGGAGCCCGAAAGACTGGGGCTGTTCACTCCTCCTGGCTCTGCCTGTGACCTCACTGTCAGTCAGTCAGTCAAAGAACTGTGCACCAGCTGATCAAACACTCTTCGACTCCCCACCCACCCCACACAACCTGGCCTTTAAAAATGCTCTCCTGAAACCCTCCCAGGAGCTGCGGGTGGGGAGAAGCTGAGCCACTGTCTCCTCGCTCCGCCCTTCCTGCAATAAGCCTTTCTCTGCTCCCAACTCCAACATTCCCATTTGTTCCACCTCACCGTGCTTTGGGTACATGAAGGTGGGGTCGGGAACACGCACATGGGGGGACCACGCATCCACACGCAGCAGCTCACTGCGGCGGCCCTGCGCGCAGAACAGGCCCTCAGAAGCAGGCTACAGACATGACTACCTTTCCCTGTCATTAGCTTTGTGAACTTTCCCCAGTAACGAGCTCAGTCACTCTCTCATGCAGAAGAGGACTAGACAGTCACGCTGCAGAAGCCAGCGCAGCGAGCACGCTGTGGCCCGCGACACTCAGCACCCGGGACAGGGGCCCTCCAGCGGGGCCCCCGGGGTCAGGAGGCAGGGAGAAGGCCCAGCCAGGACCCAGGCTCCCCCATCCCACCTGCAATGACCCCGGGAAGGAAAGAAAACCCTCTGCCCAGCTCAGGCTCTGCTCCCATCCTTCCCCTCCTACCTAAACTCTCAACACACACTTCCAACGCCACCTCCGCTGAAGCAGCTGCGAACACAGGACCCCCTGCAGGTGACGCCGCGGCCTCGCTCCCCTCTGCGGGAGCCCCGCCGGAGCGCTGACGGCCCTCTCTGAGTCTGCTCAGGCCAAGCCCCTGCCTGACCTCCAGCCGAAGCCCAGGCACCCCGGAGGTGCAGGAGGCAGCAGCAATGCAGCCTCCCAGAGGCGCTTCTCCTGGTCGGCGCTCCTGAAGCTGTGGAAGCCCCAGGCCGGCCCCCACACCCAGCACTGCACGCCCCAGGTCGGGCATGACTGGCTACCCTGGGCCCTGCACCCAGACCGTCCGGACCGGAGCAGGGAAGGCAGCCGCTGGACTCCCACCTAGGGACAGGCGACAGGAAGCGGTAAGCTCCCGCAGGGAGCGGGTCCTCCGCTGCACGAGGAAGCGGACCACGGCCAGTGGAGAGCGGGGCCTCACGGGAGTCAGGGGCGCCCGCAGAGAAGGCGGCCTCGGGCCCCGGGGGCTCTGCGCACTGCCAGAGGGCACCATCCGCCCAGACGTCCAGGGAAGTCTTCACTCTAAAGCTCCCCCGCATGGAAAGAAACCCACACCTGCGCTGGAGGCGGGAGGCCCCTCCCCTGTGGGGGTCTCCTCTGGGGACGCCTGGGACGCAGGAGGGGAGCTGTGAATCCCTCGTGCTGTGATGCCCACGGTCCAGGTGAGAGTCCGCAGTCGCAGGCTGCAATGCTCACCAGGTCTCCATGCCTGGTGTCAACGTTCTGCTCCGTCCAAACCGATGAACCCTGTGTGCCCTGGCTATCGGGCTGCCTGCCCCCCGCCTGCCTCCACTGTGACAAAGCCCCAGCTACAGGACCCTGGCTCCCCGGCCCTAGAAGGACACCCTCCCCACAGAGGAGAAGCCGTGGCTGCAGACTGAGGCGGGTCCAGGGCGCTACCGGAGCCAGGAGGGCCGCTGGGGGCCCGCACTCACCCGCTGGGCCAGCCGCTGCGTCTCCTGGTCCACGCCGCCCTGCCCACGCCGCAGCGTCGCGCTCCGGGGCGTCGCAGCTGTCTGCCTGTCTGTCGTGGCCACACGGACCAGCTCGTCCTGGAGCACAGCCTGCTCCTGGTCACACCTGGGCCAGAGGAGAGACGGAGACGCAGGTGCAGGCGCAGCTCAGGCAGCTGCTGGGGCAGGCGTGTGAGGGCTGACGGGCCGCCGCGGCCGCCAGGGAGGGTCAGGCACCAGGACGGTCCCCGAGGGCTGGGGGACACTGCCACGCGTCCTCAGCTGAGACCCAGTGCCTGAAGAGAGAGCCGCATGGCGGGGTCCAACCCCACCACCCACGGCCCCTTCAGAGACGGGCAGGGGACAGCCCACCTCCCTGCCTCACCCCAGGGCTGCAGGGTCAGGAGCAGCGGCCTTGGTTCTCAATGTTCAACTCTCCGTCCTGAATGCATCCCTCCCCGTGGACCTGTTTCTAGTCTCCCTAGTAAAATCCTAGAGAAAGAAAAAAGTAGCTGAGAAGGTCTTAGAAGTGCTCTTTATCGGGGGGGTAAAGAACTCAGAGTGAAAGGGCCGCAGCAGGTAGGCCCGGGGGCACGGTGGGCACGAGGCCCTGAGAGCCACTGTCCGCCGCATCACGGCCCCAAGGCCGAGCGCCAGACGCGGGGCCTTCAGCGGCAACGACACTCCCGAGGCAGGTGTGGCAGATGCAAGAGGATCAGAAGACTGGGTAAGAAGAGCCAGGTAACCAAATTTTACACGACTTTGAAAACCATAAGTCTAAACTAGAGGAAAAAAGACATTTGAAAGAGATAGTCCAAAGCGTTAATATGGGATGAAGAATCTACCGGTGGCTTTTTCACTTCATACATATCCTAAGTCTTCCATTAGCTCGTGTCACTTGAACGTTTTTTAAAATGCTTAAAAGTATTTGTTTTTAATTCTGGCTACTTGCTTGGAGGAGGCCTCTGGGGATTAGGGACTGGACGCTCTCAGAAGGTGGCTCCTTCCGAGATCACAGGACGGACGTGGCTGCGCTGACCTGCAGAGGGGACCGCCCAGCAGGGAGGACCGGGGTCCCCCGCCCCCCGAAGGTAGCTGCCTGCGTCCATCACAGAGGCGCAGCCTCACGGCTGCAGACGAGCCCCTCGGTACCGGCTGAGGACCCCACACCAGCCCCGGGGACCCTGAGGCCTGGAGACAGTGCGCCCAGGGCCTCCGCTGCTGCCTGCCAGCCCTGCCCAGGCCAGGGCGCTCGCCAGGCTGAGGCCCGCGCTGGGGAGGCACCCGTGCCTGGAGCCAGGCCACGAGCAAGCTCCTCCAAACCCGGCTGCACACACCCGGAGGCCACAGAGCCCTGCCCTCCCCGACCCGGAGCCGCCTCTCGTCTTACGAGGGCCCGCGGCACCTAAACCGCAGGCCGGGCGTCCCACCGACCAAAGACGACGTGAGGGACCAGACCCCCAGCCTCTGGGCGGAGAGAAGGCACCTGGCGAGGAAGGCGTGGCCCAGGGCAAGCGGCTCCTCAGCATACCTCTCAAGGGGGTCCACCTGCACCCGCGGAGGCCCCCGGCTACTGCCGCAGTCCGGCCTGGGCGCTTTCGAGTCTGCAGGGGTGGACAAGAAAAAGTCAGCAGCAACCCATAAACGGAGGGAGGCTCAGCATCACCCGGAGAGGGCCCGGGGGGGACGCCCCTGGGTGGACACGGCCATGGTGGTCACCCAGGAGAGGGCCCAGGACGGGACTGTGGATGGACGTGGTCTTGGTGGTCACCCAGGGGGGGCCCCGGGGGATGCCCCTGGGTGGACGTGCCTTGGGCCAACACAGAGCACGGCCTTGCCCTGCTGTCAGGAGGGAGGTGCCCTGAAGGGCGCTGGCCGGTACCCTGCACAGACAGGATGGCAGGGTCGCCGGGCAGTGTGGACGCCTGAGTGCGGTGACAGACACCCTCCTGCGACCTCTCAGCTGCTGGAACCCAGGCACCCTCCTCAGGAGGCCAGCCAGCCGAGGGGAGCTCCCCGTCTCCACGCTGAGAGGTCAGCGGGGGTGCGGCCTGCGTCTCCTGGGCTCTGACCTGCACGTGGCCAGCGTCCCCGGGAAGGAAGCCTGGGCACCCTTCCACCGGCGTCACCTGGAGCGTGACAGTGCTCCAGGCTGTCACGGGAGGCCTTCCCTCCTGCAGCAAGAACCCGGGGCGCTCCAAGCAAACCCGCTCACTGCTCCCCCGCCGCGCGGGGACAGTGCGGCTCTGCGCCGCCGCGGCCCCAGCTTCAGTGGCCCCACGCGGCGGAGACCGCGGCCAGCGCCTCCGCCCCCTCGCGGCGCCCACGCTCAGCCGCGTGGGCCGCGGGAGGCCGGCAGGAGCACCAGGCCTCGGGAGGGAGGCGGGGGCGCGGCTCCCAGGACCCTCACAGCTGCCACCCGCAGAGGCGGGGGCTCGGGCGGCCCCCAGGCCTCGCTGGGCACACCCCCTCCAGAAGGCCAGGCAGGCGCGCCGGAGGGCCTCGCCAGGAGCGTGCAGGAGGCGCCGCCGCCCGGTGTGGGCCTGATGGAGGCTCCCTGGACTGAGCGACTGGCTTCCCACAGCTCCCTGACATAAGATCGATCACGTTTTTGCTTTCTACAGTCTTCCTTTCTCACGACTACAAAAGTAACGCGCGCCCCCTCTGCAGCGCCCATGGCCAGGCCCCCCCC
>SJYH01006976.1:155602-170536 GCA_006408735.1 Sylvicapra grimmia | reverse complement strand
GAAACTCCAGTACTTTGGCCGCCTCATGCAAAGAGTTGACTCATTGCAAAAGATTCTGATGCTGGGAGGGATTGGGTGCATGAGGAGAAGGGGCCGACAGAGGATGAGATGGCTGGATGGCATCACTGACTCGATGGACATGAGTCTGAGTGGACTCCGGGTGTTGGTGATGGACAGGGAGGCCTGGCGTGCTGCGATTCATGGGATTGTAGAGAGTCGGACACGACTGAGTGACAGAACTGAACTGAACTGAAAATGTAAAGGAAGAGAGGAGGCCCATTGGGGCTATTTTACACCCACTGGGAAAGTAAGTTGGATCCCTGCCTCAGAAAACACCACCATAGCAATTAAGACACATAGGAAGAACCAAAAATTGAAAGGAAAACTTGACAAATTTTATAACAATTTTTGATGAGTGACTACCTTACTTTATAATCGAGGTATTATGCATTTTTAAAGATTTGTTAGTTTAAGGCATACAGCAACATGTTTGAAGGATTCAGTGTCTCAGGGGCTTCCTCGGACAAAATTCACTTCATTGGAGCGGCCATGGAACATGTACTCTACTCAGAACACCCAAGAATCCAGAAAACACAGAGCAGTCTGTGGTGGTGCTAGTGGGTATTTTTTCACTGAATCAATTATTCTACCATGAGACACAGAAGAAGCCTCGTTGCTAGGAAGGGGATCTCCAAACCTATCTTCAAACAGGAGGCCTTGCTCCCTTGAATAGTGTTGTGTGAAACTATGCTTGGGGAGGGAAGAGGTGTGTCATGAATATTTTGTCTGCAGAGGACAAAGTGCTGTGTATAGATGTTGTGCAAGCTCGTCCCAGGACACGGAGCACAGGGACACAGTGACCTGATTCTCAGACCTGCTCTTGGGGCATCGCACTGTCTCCACCCCTGACATATGGTGAGGCCCTCACAGGTGTCCTGGAGAGTATGGGCACACGACCTGAATCTGTCCAATCTGTGTGTTCCATCCTCCCTGGCTACTGTGATGGGCTCAGGACTTGGGCAGTGACCAATTGGGACACAGGACTGGAACTCAGGCTGCAATCAAGGGGAAGAGGAGTTCTGGTTCTGCTGGAAGGGGCAGGGCTGGTGAGGTCATTTTACACCAGTGAGAGGAGCGTGAGGTCAGCCTGGGGCGATTGGTGACCTTTCTGCTCCCATCAGGGCAGAGATACTGGCTTGAGAATGAGTGCACTGCTGAGCCCAGGTTTTGAGAGTGCTGGCTCCTGCTGTGGTCCTGAAGCTCCACCTGAAACCGGAAGGAAGCCATCTGCCTGTGAGTCCTCCTGCTTATCTGTGAGCTTGTGGAAAAGTGCTGTTTTTTTCTCTCCAGTGGGCTAAGTGGAGACCCTGCAAAAACAAGTGTGTGGGTTTTCGTTGGCACTAGGAAAGAAATGCCAGATGGCACTGGGGGACTGCAGTCTAATCTGGATTCAAGGGATATCTCTTGAAAGTGAAGGAAGAAGTCCTCAGTCCTCAGTCCTCAGTCCGACTCTTTGCAATCCCATAGACTATGGAATTGATGGAATTCTGCAGGCAAGATACTGGAGTGGGCAGCATTTCCCTTCTCTAGGGGATCTTCCAAACCCAGAGGCTGAACCCAGATGTCCACATGCAGGCAGATTCTTTACCGGCTGAGCCATAGAGAGGCCCCAAAATATTGGACTGGGTAGACTGACCCTTCTGCAGCTGATCAGGATTTCCTGACCCAGCAATCAAACTAGGCTCTCCTGCAATGCAGGAGGATACTTCATCAGCTGAGGTATCAGGGAAGCCCAATATCTCTTAAGACCAGTTACTAATTGTAGGATTACTCTAAAGAGTCTTCACAGGTTTAAGGTAGCACCCTGCTAAGGTAGCAATCAATGTCCTTATTCTAGAGGAAAAAACTGGGGCTCTAAGAAGGGGATAACTCAGCTATAGCAAGAAAGTGTGTACCCAGACAAACCCCGAAATTCCTGCTGTTAGAACTCAGGGGGGCCACATGGTGAAGCTTCTCCGTGTGACAGGGGCTAAGGCACCCAACCCATACTGGGTGCTGTGAGGACCTGGCATGGTAACTGCCATCTGGCAGTTCAGAGACACACAAGATCAGTTTGCACTGAAGAAAGGAATGGCAACTCCTTTCATTCACCCCACCACACCCTCCGGGTCCTCCCACACCCTGCTCCCATTCTCTTGCTTTCTGAGGAAATTAGAGTCATGCTCATGTGATCACACTGGCTGTCCAGTGCTCACAGGCTGCCACTGGAACTGCTAAAAGAAAGGCCAAGAGCCTTTGGCCCTGATTTTCTCTCTTTCCTTTGCACCATCGAGGCCTTCCTCCACACTTGCACACCAGAGGCCTTTTCTGAGATGCATAGGGACCCTCAGTTTGCAACAAGTTGTATCCACTGCTGTCCTTTCAATTCCTCCCTTGAAACTCAGCTCATGTGCTTCTTTG
This sequence comes from Sylvicapra grimmia, assembly GCA_006408735.1. NCBI lineage: Eukaryota > Metazoa > Chordata > Mammalia > Artiodactyla > Bovidae > Sylvicapra > Sylvicapra grimmia. Next base: position 168,076 of record SJYH01006976.1, on the reverse strand, counting down.
CCTGCATGGCAGCCCACCTGGCTGCCATGGGAGGGACAGAGCTGACTGTGAATCTAAAGCTCAGATCTGACAGCTGGGATTCTGTGTATAAAGGACCTGATTATTCACATTGTAAAGGCTGAGGTGGGCTCCAGGCATCCAGAACTAGGGCTCGGGCCAAAGTGACTCCACAGGCGTTTGGATGCCAAGGGCGGCTTCTGGCTCTAGTGGGAATGGAGCGAGTTTCTTGAGGTTCTGAAGGCCCATTGTGTGGAGGTTCACGGTGCATAGAGAAAAGAAAGTGGAGTCTACCCTGGAGGTGGTTGCAGCTCATGGCTGAGCCAGCTGCCTTCCTGAGGGTGGGATGTGGGGCAGAAGAGACCCAGGTCTCCTCCCTCATGTGGTATCCAGGGCATGTTGACACCAGACTAAACACTTACACGGTGATGACCATCGCTGCTGTCTGCAAAGGGTTTACAATGGCATGTGTCTTCATCTGAGAGGTCAGGCCGTCTTGAAAGTACACTGGCATGGGCATGGCTTGTCCACTCCCACATGTTTCTTCTCTTTCTTACTGAACATTCATTTCCAAGAGGGTTTTTGGGCCATAGCATGTTGGGTTTTCTCTAGCTTTGTCCAAGGAGGAACGCTTTATGGTCATTGGTGTTGTTCATTTTCCAGCTCTCTCTTTTGGCTTCTTATGTGAATTCGTTTGTGGAACAGGAAGAGCTCCTCATCTCCCTTCTGGCTGAGATGTCATATTTACAACAGCAATGCATACCTGGAGGTTCAGACCACATTTGCTGAAAGGGCATGGTTTTGCAGATGACATCCTGAAAGTACCTACACTGTCCTTTCAGTTATCCAAAGGCTACTTTAAATGAAATAAAAAAAAGAATTCTCAAGTTTAATCTTCCAATATGTCGAGAGTCAGTGAAATCCCCTGGAGAATGGAAAAGTTACCCATTCCAGTTTTCTGGCCTAGATAACTTCATGGACTGTAAAAACCATGGGACTGCAAAGAGTCTAACAGGACTAAGTGCCTATAACATTCCCTTTCTGTTAGAAAAAAAATCTATTTTTCTATAATTTCAGTGATTGGCATTGATTGTGGAAACCCAAAGAATGGGAAGAAGTGGAAAAAGAAGAAGACTAAATGTCAGGTGGGGAGGGAAGAATGGAGAGTGCTTGACAGGAATCCAGGCTTTGCTGGGAAGTGAGGGGATAGAATGAGAAGGTGCAAATGTAGACATTGGTGATGGTTACACAGCACTGTGAAGGCATTAATATTCCCAAATTCCATCAATTAAAGTACAATTTATTAACAAAAACTTAGCAGAAAAAATACATAAAGCCATTAAAAAAATCACAAGAATGCTATACACACACCAGATGGAAATAAGCTCAGGGGAAGGGCACTCAATCTGCCCTGGGTGGGGAGCGAGTTGATGGCATCCACGGGAAGCAGGCAGGGATGGAGGCTGCAGAGCCAACCGCTCCCCTGCATGAGGTGTTTCCAGAAAGGGCTCTGGTTCTTTGTCCAGAACAGGGTCCTGTTCTCCCTGCAGGGGTGGGTCAGTCATCGTGGGCATCTGGGTCTTGGTCAGGAGCCAGGGCAGGCTCTCCCTGCAGAGGTGGTGACTCATCCCCTGACTCGAGTTCTCCTGCCAAAGCCCGAGCAGGTACAGGTGCAGGTGGAGGTGGATGTTCTCGCTGAGGGGTGGGACATTGGTGCCTGTGGCTGGGGGTCCTGCAGGCACAGAGGTCTGATATGCCCAGTGTGCTGGCCAGTACCCAGCTGGCCCAGTGTCTTTGGGAAGGGAAGTCTCAGGTCTCGATCTCCCCTCAGTGAATCCCTGGGTCCTGCACCTGTAGCACCCACTGCTGTAGGGACAGGACTTGGAAGTGGAGTCTGGTTGTAATGAGAGGCCAGTGTTAGAGCTGAGAAGAGAAGGTTACCCATTGCCAGCATTTTGATGTGTGTATACGGGGACAGAAAGCTTCCCAGAGGATTGTAAAGAATACCCAGCATAGGATGCACTCTGACTGCAGTGTGAAAGATGGGTGGTGTGAGGCCAGCCTTTGTTCCAGGCCCAGACCCAGCTCTGGGAGACACCTCCCTGTGTAGCTCAGCATCCCCTCCCCACACACTCACATGCACAGCCCCAGCCTCTTCACCTCTGTGTTCTGCCGTGCTGGGCTCCAGGTCCTCCTGCTGCCTTAGAGGCAGGGGTTCTCAGGGCTCAGGGTCAGAGCCAGGTGCACTGAGATCGATGACAGCCTGAGACTGGGCCCTGGGTGTTTCCTGGGTGGTGTGTGTGGAGCAGGTCTTCCCCACTTCCTCTTCATTCCCAGTTGGGCTGGCCACTCCATGGGCACGCTAACCTGGAGCCTGCACTGGGCCTCACAGGCAGGGGGGTGATGAACCGATGCCTCCTTTGGGGATGTGAACCAGGTGCCCCCCTCATCAGCCACATCGACTGGGAAGGTCTGAAATGACACTGACCGTCAGCCAGCCCTGCCTGGAGTCTACTATGCTGGGCCTGACCAGTATGGTGGCTGCTTCTGCCCGCTCGAAATTCTACTGCCAGCAGAAACATGTGCCTGCACAGGTGCCCACCCTGGATGAAGAAGATGCCCCTGAGGGTGTGGGGTCTTCCTGGGCTGCTGGTGCTGCCTGGATTCTCCTCATCCTGCCCAGCCTGCTCTCCCCTGGGGTGTGGACACACACAGCCCACAAACTTGTGATCCACATCCACTGAGGCTTGCTTGAGGCTGAGATACCCCAGGAAACCCCCATCCATACACACAGGGAAAGGATTCAGGGTTACCCAGGTGGGATGGGAGAGGGGACATGGCTTGGGCTGGATCTCCCATTTTACCTTTCTGTTTCTTCGGGCAAAGGGCCAGAGGCCTCTCGTCAGGGTCCTGAGGCAGCAACGACTGCATTCCCATGCACCCTGCTGGTGAGCTCTCCTGCATGCCCAGCCTATGAGAAGGGGCAAACAGTAAAACATCCTGGCTGCCCGAGAACTGGCTGGGGGCTCCTCTCTGCTGTGAGGCCTGGAGATCCCATTTCCGTGTTTTGTTTGGTTCTGTTGCCAGGAAGTGAGGTCATTTCCTGGGTTCCTTGCCTGGGTCCCTTACACAAAGCTCCCTAAGTGAACCTCTGGGTTTCTTTCTGTTCATCCACCCATTTAGGCCATGTGCAGGCACAGTGACACCCACACCGCTCACCCCACAGCTTTGGCAGGCCTGGTTGCAGCCAGGACCTGAGCTCTGAGGACAAAGCTCTTTTGACAGGCTCCTTCTTCTCATCTGTGTCTGGCCCTTGACAAGCCATATGCCCCTCAGGGTTTCCCTAGTGTCTCCATCTGTAGAGTGGGGTCAGTCTCTCATCTGCTGCCTTGGTCTGTCAGCCTGCAACACCTACATGCCTTTCAACCTGGGGCTGGTATCACAGGGAGCTTGTGCCCTTTTACTTCCCAGGGCAAGATTCAATACATGGCTGTCCTAGCACAAAATGGGGCAGAAACAGGCCTGGATGGGCTTTGGGACCTAGGAAAAGGTCATGATCAGGATGTCTGAGTCTTCTTTTGCAGCTCGAGCGGAAAGCGGGCTTCCTTGTCTCCATGCGAGATGAGGTATGACTCTCCTGTTGAACCTCCATACGAACCCTGAGATCTATGTCAGCACTTAGAGGAAACCTGAGGTTCCAGCCTCTAGTCTAGAGGAAGACCTAGGCCCCTGCACTGACTGAATAGGAATCCCTAGAGGCCTCTCACAACTCACATGGAAACTTGACTTTCTGGAGGCAACACATGTGGGTCCCTGAGGTCCCTGTAGTAACTTGAGAGGAACCCCAAGTTTCCAGGTGCAACTCGAGAAAAACCAGGATATTCTCCCCTCAACGCAGGATGAGGCCCGTTTCCACTGAATCGTCTCCAGAGAAATCCCATCGTCACTCTTGAGCCCCGAACGGGTCCTTGACACCCTTGATGCAACGTAAGAAATTCCCGATATACCCGTCCCCTTGCAAGAGGAACACCGAGGGTCCCACCACAACTAAAGAAGAGCCCTGTTTTTCCCTCCTCACCTGGAGATGAAGGTCCATTTCCTTGCTTCGTCAGGAAAGGAATCCCGGTGTTCCCCTTGCACCTCAAGAGGAGTTGGTCTAAACTTGAAAGGCGAGAGGAACTCCAGGGGTCGTGCCACCATTCCAAACGACCCCGATGTCCCAATCCACTCTAGATACACCTGATTCCCTGGTATTGAGTCGATTCTCACCCTGAGTATTGACTCACAACACGATATCATTTGTCACAGCCTCTGGCACCTCAAGAGAAAGCCACAGATCCCTATGTCAACTCGACAGGAAGCTTGACACTACTGTTACAGCTCGAGAGGAAAGCGGACTTGCATGTCTCCACACGGACGAGGCCTGGCTCCCCTGTGTAAACTCCATAGGAACTCTGAGATCCATATTAGCACTGGAGAGGAACCCTGGTGTTCCAGCTGCAGCTCTAGATGAGGACCTAGGACATGGTACTGGCTGCAGAGGAATCCTGAGAGGCCCCTTGCAACTTGCAAGGAGACTGGACTTTCCTGAGGCAACATGAGCTGGTCCCTGACGTCCCCGTCGTAACTTGAGAGGAACTCCAAGTTTCCTGCTGCAACTCGAGAAAAGCCAGGAGCATCTCCCCTCCACGTGAGATGAGGCCCTTTTCCACGGCGTTGTCTCCAGAGAAATCCCACCTTCCCTCTTGAGCCTTGAAAGGGTCCTTGACACCCTTGATGCAACTCAAATGTTTCCCCGACATACCCGTCTCCACTCGAGAGGAACACCAAGGGTTGCCAGGGTCCAGCCCCGGTGGATCCAGGGTAATTCAAAGGGGAGATGGCGTGGCCTCTTAGAAAGAATTATATAATTAGAAATATAAGAGAGATTAGGAAGAAATAGTATAGTAAGAAATTTAGTGGAGAAAAGAGGCTGAATATTTTGGTTTACGTGGAAAGCCAATAAAGTTCCAGACAAGGAACTTGCACCATCTATGTTGGGCCACTGGCACCCACTTGAATATCAAAGGTTGCCCCACCTTAGGCTCCCTTTCACATGGATCTTAAAAGCCAGGGCAAGTAAGTAGACTTGGAGAGCCTCCACATTCCAGATGAGAATTCAGTCAGAAAAGGAGAGGGAGGGAGAGGGAGAAAGAGAGAAAGCTGACATGAGGGGATCCAGATTTCCAAGAAACTAGTGAGGGACTAGTCTGAGAAACTGGTCCATCCTTTATTGTTCAGAAGGCTTTTTATACTTTTGATTGTACATAGAGATCAATGGATAATACAAAGTTATGCAGCTTCAGCAGCCCTGATTCTTATCAAAAGCAGGCTTTCTCTCTGCATACCTAGTTGTATATACAAGTCTTAGGTGATTTACATCAACTTCTGGCCAGAAGGCCAATTAACATTTTACGGCCCTTTTCTGATAAGGGTTTGTCAACCAGAAAACTTATTTGTCTTAAAAATGTTGTTCTTCCCAAAGTCTGGTGCCACTCTCAGAAAGCACTAAATAAAGTTACATTCTTACAGAGCAAGGATACAACAGTTTATAACAAGTAAAAGGAGTACAGTGATTTATAACAAAGAGAAAAGTAATTAACTCAAAAGTCTAGTGTTGCTAACATCAAAACTACTATATTCCTNCCTTAGGCTCCCTTTCACATGGATCTTAAAAGCCAGGGCAAGTAAGTAGACTTGGAGAGCCTCCACATTCCAGATGAGAATTCAGTCAGAAAAGGAGAGGGAGGGAGAGGGAGAAAGAGAGAAAGCTGACATGAGGGGATCCAGATTTCCAAGAAACTAGTGAGGGACTAGTCTGAGAAACTGGTCCATCCTTTATTGTTCAGAAGGCTTTTTATACTTTTGATTGTACATAGAGATCAATGGATAATACAAAGTTATGCAGCTTCAGCAGCCCTGATTCTTATCAAAAGCAGGCTTTCTCTCTGCATACCTAGTTGTATATACAAGTCTTAGGTGATTTACATCAACTTCTGGCCAGAAGGCCAATTAACATTTTACGGCCCTTTTCTGATAAGGGTTTGTCAACCAGAAAACTTATTTGTCTTAAAAATGTTGTTCTTCCCAAAGTCTGGTGCCACTCTCAGAAAGCACTAAATAAAGTTACATTCTTACAGAGCAAGGATACAACAGTTTATAACAAGTAAAAGGAGTACAGTGATTTATAACAAAGAGAAAAGTAATTAACTCAAAAGTCTAGTGTTGCTAACATCAAAACTACTATATTCCTATTTCTATATCCCAATTACATTGATTAATATCCTTCAGGTGCCTAAAATATAAAGAATTTGGAGGCCTGGCAGCAGTCATTGATTCAACAGTGAAACCCGTCACCAATATAATTTATAGCTCTTTAGAAAAGGCTCTGTATCTTTAAGATGCTTTAAGCTTTATGCCTCTCGCAGTTGGGGGACTGTAAACAATTCACAAATTGTAAACATCCAGGGGAACCTGTCAGGCAAGTTAGAGAGCCATCAGAGGGGTTTGAGCTGAAACATTCCTTTCATATACAGGAGACTGAAGCCCTGAGTTAACTTTTTTTCCAGAGAATGTCAGAAGAGTGGAAAGCACAGTACAATAAAGCAGGCAGACTCTGGTTTGGGGGGTTGGATGTTTAGGAAAACCCAGGGGGAATCTCTGAAGCCAGAACACACCTTTGCGTTTTTTTCGGGCTTCCTTCCTCATGAGCTTTGCCATGGGTGGGATACCTCACAATGGCTCCCGGCAGAGGGTCCCACCACAATTCAAGAAGAGCCCCATTTATCCCTCCTCATCTTGAGATGAGGGTCCATTTCCCTGCTTGTTTGGGACAGGAATGCCCGCGTTCCCCTTGCACCTCAAGTGGAGGGGATCTCAACTTGAAAGTCGAGAAGAACTCCAAGGGTTGTGCCACCATTTCAAAAGACTGCAATGTTCCAATCCACTCTAGATACACCTGATTCCTCTGCACTGACTCGACTATCACCATGAGTATCGACTGCAAACACGATGGCACGTGTGACAGCCCTGTGGCACCTCGAGAGAAAGCCACAGATCCCTATGTCAACTCGACAGGAAGCCTGACCTCCTGTTATAGCTTGAGAGGAAAGTGGACTTGCATGTCTCCACATGAGATGAGGTCTGACTCCCCTGTCGATATTCCATAGGAACCCCGATATCCATGTCAGCACTTGAGAGGAACCCTGAGTTCTGGCCTCAGCTTCAAATGAGGACCTAAGACCCAGCACCAACTGCAGAAGAATCCTGAGTGTCTCATCACAAATCGCATGGAGATTGGACTTTACTGAGGCAACAAGAGCGGGTCCCTGAGGTCCCTGTCGTAACTTGAGAGGAACCACAAGAATCCTGCCACAACTCCAGAAAAACCAGGAAATTCTCTCCTCAACATGAGATGAGGCCCTTTTCCATGGTGATGTCTCGAGAGAAATCCCACCTCTCCTCTTGAGGCTCAAAAGGGTCCTTGATACCCTTGATATAACTCAAGAAGTTCCCCAACATACCCATCTCCACTTGAAAGGAACACCAAGGGTCCTGCCACAACTCAAGAAGAGCCTTGTTTTTTCTTTCTCATCTCGAGATGAGGGTCCATTTCCCTGCTTCGTGAGGAAAGGAATCTCGGCGATCCAATCACAACTCAAGAGGACTTGGTCTCAACTTGAAAGTCAAGAGGAACTCCAGGGGTCATGTGACCATTCCAAAAGGCCCCAATGGCCCAGATCACTCCAGATACACCTGATTCCCCTGCACTGACTCGAATGTCACCCGGAATATCGAATCCAATCACGATGGCACATGTGACAGCCCTGCAGCACCTTGAGAGGAAGCCACTGATCCATATGTCAACTTGAGAGGAAGCCTGACACTTCTGTTACAGCTCAGGAGGAAAGTGGACTTGCATGTCTCCACTGGAGACGAGGCCTGACTCCCCTGTGGAAACTCCATAGAACTCCAAGATCCATGACAGCACTGGAGAGGAAATATCAGGTTCCGGCCTCTGCTCCAGATGAGGACCTAGGACCCAGCACCGACTGCAGAGGAATCTCGAGAGGACCCTCGCAACTCGCATGGAGACTGGACTTTCCTGAGGCCATACGAGCGGGTCCCTGAGGTCCATGTTGTAACTCGAGACCAACCCCAAGTTTCCCACTGCAACTCAAGAAAAACCCAGAGATTCTCCCCTCAATGCGAGATGAGGCCCTTTTCTATGGTGGCTTCTCGAGAGAAATTCCACCTTCCCTCTTGAGCCTTGAAAAGATCCTTGACACCCTTGATGAAACTCAAGAAGTTCCCCGACATACACGTCTCCACTCGAGAGGAACAGTGAGGGTCCCACCACAACTCAAGTAGAGCCTCGTTTTTCCCTCCTCATCTCGAGATGAGGGTCCATTTCCCTGCTTCATCGGGAAAGTAATCCCAGCATTCCCATCGCACCTCAAGAGGAGGCGGTCTCAATTTGAAAGTCGAGAGGAACTCCAGGGGTCGTGCCACCATTCCAAAAGACCCCGATGTCCCAATCCACTCCAGATGCAGCTGATTCCCATGCATTGACTCGACTGTCACCCCGAGTGTTGACTCACAACATGATGGCACGTATGACAGCCTGGTTGTGGCCTCAGCTCCAGATGAGGACCTAGGACTCAGCAATGACTGCAGAAGAATCCCAAGAGGCCCCTCACAACTAGCCTGGAGACTGGACTTTCCTGAGGCAACACGAGCAGGTCCCTGAGGTCCCCGTCATAACTCGATGGGAACCACAAGTTTCCCACCGCAACTCGAGAAAAACCAGAAGATTCTCCCCTTAATGCGAGATGAGGAATTTTTCCACGGCGGCTTCTCGAGAGAAATCCCACCTTCACTCTTGAGCCTCGTAAGGGTCATTGACAATATTAATGCAACTCAAGAAATTCCCCAACATACCCATCTTCACTCAAGAGGAACCCCGTGGGTCCCGCCACAACTCAGGAAGAGTCTCATTTTTCCCTCCTTATCTCAAGATGAGGGTCCATTTCCGTGCGTCGTCAGGAAAGGAATCCCGGCATTCCCGTCGCACCTCTTTGAGGATGCGGTCTTAACTTGAAAGTCGAGAGGAATTCCAGGGGTCATGCCACCATTCCAAAAGACCCCGATGTCCCATTCCACTCCAGATGCACCTGATTCCCCTGCGCTGACTCGACTGTCACCCCGAGTGTCGACTCACAACACAATGGCACGTGTGACAACTCTGTGGCACCTCAAGAGAAAGCCACTGATCCCTATGTCAACTCGACAGGAAGCCTGACACTCCTGTTACAGCTCGCGAGGAGAGCGGACTTGCATGTCTCCACATTAGACGAGGCCTGACTCCCCTGTTGAAACTCCATAGGAACCCTGAGATCCATGTTAGCACTGGAGAGGAACCCTGAGGTTCCGGCCTCAGCTCCAGATGAGGACCTAGGACCCGTCACTGACTGCAGAGGAATCTTGAGAGTCCCCATGCAACTTGCATGGAGATTGGACTTTCCTGAGGCAACATGAGCATGTCCCTGAGGTCCCCGTCATAACTCGAGAGGAACCCCATTTTCTCACCCCAACTCGAGGAAAGCCTGGACATTCTCCCTTCAATGCGAGATGAGGCCCTTTTCCATGGCGGTGTCTCTAGAGAAATTCCACCTTCCCTCTTGAGCCTCAAAAGGGTCCTTGACACCCTTGGTGCAACTCAAGAAGTTCCCCAAAATACCCTTCTCCACTGGAGAGGAGCACTGAGGGTCCAGCCACAACTCAAGAAGATCCCCGTTTTTTTCCTCCTCATCTCATGATGAGGGTCCATTTCCCTGCTTTATCGGGAAAGGAATCCCGGCATTCCTGTTGCACCTCAAGAGGAGGCGGTCTCAACTTGAACTTCGACAGGAACTCAGGGGTGTTGTCACCATTCCAAAAGACCCTGATGTCCCAATCAGATGGCGTCCAGCCCTGGTGGATCCTGGGAAATTCGAAGAGGAGATGGTGTGGCGATATATATATATATATAGAGAGAGATAATGAAAAAGTTTGCAGTTAAGAGAATAGAGGAGAGAAAGAGGCTGAATAACTTGGTTTATGGGGAAAGCCAATAAAATTTCAGGTCAAGAAGTTTGCACCATCTACATTGGGCCACTGGCACCTGTTTGAATATCACAGGGTGCCTCGCCTTGGGCTCCCTCTCTCACGGAACTTAAAAGCCAGGGCAAGTAAGTAGATTTGGTGAGCCTCCTTGCTCCAGATGGGAATTCATCCTGAAAAGGAGAGGGAGAAAGAGAGAGAGATTCAACACAGGTAAACCAATCCAGTAACTAGCTCATCCTCTATTGTTCAGAGGGCCTTTTATACTTTTTAATTATACATAGAGATCAACGGACAATACAAAATTATGCAGCATCAGCAGCCCTGATTCTTATCAAAACCAGGCTTTTTCTCTGCAAAGCTAGTTGTATACACAAGTCTTAGGTGATTTACATCATCTTATGGCCAGAAGGCCAATTAACATTTTACGGCCCTTTTCTGATAAGGGTTTGTCAACCAGAAGACTTATTTGCCCTAATAGTGGTGTTCTTTGGTGCCATTCTCAGTAAATAAAGTTACATTCTTACATAGCTAGCACAACAAGAAAGAGGAGTGCAGTGATTTATAACAAAGAAAAGTAATTAACTCAAAAGTCTAGTGTTGCTAACATCAAAACTACTATATTCCTATTTCTATATCCCAATTACATTGATTAATATCCTTCAGGTTTCTAGATGATAAAGAATATGGAAGCCTGGCAGCAGTCATTGACTCAACAGTGAAACCCATCACCAATATAATTTTTAGCTTTTTAGAAAAGGCTCTGTATCTTTAAGATGCTTTAAGCTTCATGCCTCTCGTGGTTGGGGGCTGTAAACAATTCACAAGTTGTTAAAAGTCCGGGCAGACCGGTTAGGTAAGTTAGAAAGCCATCAGAGGGGTTTTAAGCCAAGACATTCTTTTGAAGGAGACTGTTAACTGAGGCCCGAGTTAAATTTTTCCAGAGAATTTCAGAAGACTGGAAAGCACAGTACAATAAGGCAGGAAGATTCTGGTTTTTTTGGGGGTAGATGTTCAGGAAAGCCCAGGGGGAACTTTTGAGGCCAGAACACACCTTTGCATTTTTTGGGATTCCTTCCTCATGACATTTGCCATGGGCGGGATTCCTCACGCTGGCTCCTGGCATCAAGCCACTCCAAATACACCTGATTCCCCTGGACTGACTCGACTGTCACCTCACAACACGATGGCAAGTGTGACAGCCCTGTGGCACCTCAAGAGAAACCCAAAGATCCCTATGTCAACTCGACAGGAAGCCTGAAACTACTGTTAGAGCTCCAGAGGAAAGTGGACTTGCAAGTCTCCACACTAGACGAGGCCTGATTCCCCTGCTGAAACTCCATAGGAACCCCGAGATCCATGTCAGCACTGGAGAGGAACGCTGAGGTTCTGGCCTTAGCTCCAGATGAGGACCTAGGACCTGCACCAACTGCAGACGAATACCCAGAAGCCCCTCGCAACTCGCATGGAGACTGGACTTTCCTGAGGCAACGTGAGTGGGTCCCTGAGGTCCCCTTCATAACCTGAGAGGAACCCCAAGTTTCCCACAACTCAGGAAAAATCAGTAGATTCTCCCCTCTACATGAGATGAGGCCCTTTTCCCGGCTGTGTCTCGAGAGAAATCCCACCTTCCCTCTTGAGCCTTGAAAGGGTCCTTGACACCCCTGATGGAACTTTAGAAGTTCCTCAACATACCTGTCTCCACTTGAGAGGAACCCTGATGGTCCCACCACAACTCAAGAAGAGCCCCTTTTTTCCCTCCTCATCTCGAGATGAGGGTCCATTTCCCTGCTTCATCGGGAAAGGAATCCTGGTGTTCTCATCACAGCTCAAGTGGAGGTGCTCTCAACTTGAAAACTGAGAGGATCTCCAGGGGTCGTGCCACCATTCCAAAAGACCCTGATGTCCCAACCCACCTCAGAGACACCTGATTCTTCTGCACTGACTCTACTGTCACCCTGAGTGTCGACTCACAAAATGATGGCTGCCGGGAGCCAGCGTGAGGAATCCCGCCCGTGACAAGGTCATGCGGTAGGAAGCCTGGCAAACGCAAGGCGTGTTCAGGTTTCAGGGGTTCCCCCTGGAATTTCCCGAGCATCAATCCCCCAAAAAATAAGAATCTGCCGGCCTTTGTACTCTGCTTTTCCACTCTTCTGATATTCTCTGGAAAAGTCAATTCAAGGCTTTAGTCTTCTGCATTTGAAAGGGATGTTTCAGGTAAACGCCCTCTGATAACTCTCTAGCTTGCTTGGCTAACAGGTTCCTCAGACCTCTTACAGCTTGTGAATTGCTTACAGCCCCCAACCGCGAGAGGCACAAAGTTTAAAAGCATCTTAA
>SJYH01006976.1:49653-153154 GCA_006408735.1 Sylvicapra grimmia | reverse complement strand
ACTGCACTCCTCTTGTGTCCTTGCTATGTAAGAATGTAACTTTATTTAGTGCTTTCTGAGAGTGGCACCAGACTTTGGGAAGATCAACACAAATAAGTCTTCTGGTTAACAAACCCTTATCAAAATGTTAATTGGCCCTTTTGGGCTGGAAGATGATGTCAATGATCTAAGACTTGTGTATACAATTAGGTATGCAGAGAGAAAAGCCTGGTTTTGATAAGAGTCAGGGCTGCTGACGCTGCATAATTTTGTATTACCCATTGATCTCTATGTAAAATCAAGGGTATATAAGGAGATTCTAGACAATAGAGGAATGGGACCAGTAGCTGGACTGGTTTCCCCCGTGTCTCCTCTTCCTACTTTAATTTCAGGCTGAATTCCCATCTGGAGCAGGCGGCTCATCATGTCTACTTACTTGCCCTGGCTTTTAAGTTCTGTGAGAGAGAGTGCCCAAGGCGGGACACTCTCCGAGATTCAAACGGGCGCCGGTGGCCGAACGTAGATGATGCAAACTTCTTGTCTGAAGTTTTATTAGTTCAGCTCGTAAACCAAGTTATTCAGCCTCTTTTCTCCACTTAATTTTCCTACTATACTATCTCTTTCTAATCTAATCTTATATTAAAAAATAAATAAATAAGTTTTCCTCGCCAACGCCATCAATGCTTCGAATTCCCTGGACCCCCCGGGGCTGGACCCCAGCAGATGGCACGTGTGACAGCCCTGTGGCACCTCGAGAGAAAGCCACTGATCCCTATGTCAAGTAGACAGGAAGTCTGACACTACTGTTACAGCTTGAGAGGAAAGTGGACTTGCATGTCTCCACACGCGACGATTCCTGACTCCCCTGTTCAAACTCCATAGAAACCCCAAGATCCATGTCAGCACTGGAGAGGAACACTGAGGTTCCAGCCTCCGCTCCAGATGAGAACCTAGGCCCAGGCACCGACTGGAGAGGAATCCCAAGAGGCCCCTCTCAACTAGCATGGGATTGGACTTTCCTGAGGCAACACAAACTGGTCTCTAAGATCCCCATTGTAACTCGAGAGGAAGCCTTAATTTCCTGCTGCAACTCGAGAAAAACCAGGAGATTCTCCCTTCAGCATGAGATGAGGGCCTTGTCTGCTGTGGCATCCCGAGAGAAATCCCACCTCCACCTTTGAGCCTCGAAACGGTCTTTGACACCCTTGAGGCAACTCAAGAAGTTCCCCGACATACCCCTCTCCACTTGAGAGGAACACTGATGGTCCCTCCCAAACTCGAGAAGAGCCCCGTCTTTCCCTCCTCATCTCAAGATGAGGGTCCATTTTCCTGCTTTGTTGGGAAAGGAATCCCGGAGGCCCGTCACAACTCAAGAGGAGGTGGTCTCTTAAAAGTCGAGAGGAACTCCAGGGGTCGTGCCACCATTTCAAAAGAACCCGATGTCCCAGTCCACTCCAGATACAACTGAATCCCCTGCAGTGACTTGAATGTCACCCCGAGAATTGAATCACAAGATGGCATGTATGACAGCCGTGTGGAACCTTGACAGAAAGCCACCAATCCTTATGTCAATTTGACAGGAAGCCTGACACTGCTTTTCCAGCTCGAGAGGAAAGTGGACTTGCATGTCTCCTCACGAGACAAGGCCTGAGTCCCCAGCGGAAATGCCAGAGAAACCTTGAGATTCATGTCAGCACTGGAGAGGAAGCCTGAGGTTCAGGCCTTAGCTCCAGATAAGGACCACGGCCATGGCAGCGACTGGAGAGGAATCCCGAGAGGCCCCTCACAACTCGCATGGAGACTGGACTTTCCTGAGGCCACAAGAGCGGGTCCCTGAGGTCCCCATCGTAACTTGAGAGGAACCGCAAGTTTCCTGCCACAGTCGAGAAAAACCAGGAGATTCTCCCCTCCAGGCGAGATGAGGCCCTTTTCCACTGTGGTGCCTTGAGAAAAATCCCACCTTCCCTCTTGAGCCTCGAAAGGGTCCTTGATACCCTTGAGGCCACTCAAGATGTTCCCTGGCATACCCGTCTCCACTCAAGAGGAACACCGAGGGTCCCACCACAACTCAAGAAGAGCCCTGGTCTTCCCTCCTCATCTTGAGTTGAGGGTCCATTTCCCTGCTTTGTTGTGAAAGGAATCCCGGCAGTCCCATCACACCTCAAGAGGAGGCGGTCTCAAATTGAACCTCAAGAGGAACTCCAGGGGTTGTGCCACCATTCCAAAAGACCCCAATGGCCCAATCCACTACAGAGACACCTGACTCCCCTGCACTGACTCGATGGTCACCCCAAGGATTGACTCAAAACACGATGGCAGGTGTGACAGCCCTGTGGCACCTCGAGAGAAAGCCACTGATCCCTATGTCAACTCGACCAGAAGCCTGACACTGCTTTTCCAGTTCAAGAGGAAAGCGGACTTGCATGTCTCCACATGAGAAGAGGACTGACTCGCTTGTGGAAACTCCAGAGGAACCCCAAGATCCATGTCAGCACTGGAGAGGAAACCTGAGGTTCTGGCATCAACTCTAGATGAGGACCACGGCCCTAGCAGCGACTGGACAGGAATCCCGAGAGGCCCCTTGCAACTCACATGGAGACTAGACTTTCCTGAGGCCATACTAGCATGTCCCTGAAGTCCCCGTCTTAACTCGAGAGGAACCCCAAGTTTCCTGTCCCAACTCGAGAAAAGCCAGGAGATTCTCCCCTCCAGGCGAGATGAGGCCCTTTACCGCTGCGGTGTCTTGAGTGAAATCCCAACTTCGTTCTTGACCCTCGAAACGGTCCTTGACACCCTTGAGACAACTCAAGAAGTTCCCCAGCATACCTGTCTCTACTCGAGAGGAACACCGAGGGTCCTTCCACAACTCAAGAAGAGACTCAGTTTTCCCTCCTCATCTCGAGATGACAGTCCATTTCCCTGCTTCATCGGGAAAGGAATCCCGACATTGCCGTCACACCTCAAGGGGAGGTTGTCTCCACTTGAACCTCGAGAGGAACTCCAGGGGTGGTGCCACCATTCCAAAAGACCCCAATATCCCAATCCCCTCCAGATACACCTGACTCCCCTGCACTGGCTCGATGGTTACTCCGAGGGTGACTCAAAACACGATGGCAGGTGTGACAGATCTGTGGCACCTCGAAAGAAAGCCACCGATCCCTATGTCAACTCGACAGGAAGCCTGAAACTGCTTTTCCAGCTTGAGAGGAAAGCGGACTTGCATGTTTCCACATGAGACGAGGCCTGACACGCCTGTGGAAACTCCAGAGGAACCCCGAGATCCATGTCAGCACTGGAGATGAAACCTGAGTTTCCCGCCTCAAATCCAGATGAGTACTGTGGCTCCGGCAGCAACTGGAGAGGAATTCCGAGAGGCCCCTTGCAACTCGCATGGAGACTGGGCTTTCCTGATACCACACGAGAGGGTCCCTCTGGTCCCTGTCATAACTCGAGAGGAACCCCACGTTTCATACCATAACTCTAGAAAAACCAGGAGATTCTCCCCTCAACGCGAGATGAGGCCCTTTTCCGCTGTGGCATCTTGAGAGAAATCCCATCTTCCCTCTTGAGCCTCGAAAGGGTCCTTGACATCCTCGAGGCAACTCAAGAAGTTCCCCGACATACCCATCTCCACTCGAGAGGAACACCGAGGGTCCCGCCACAACCCAAGAAGAGCCCCGGTTTCCCCCCCCTCATCTAGAGATGAGGGTCCATTTCTCTGCTTCATCAGGAAAGGAATCCCGGCGTCCCTGTCGCACCTCAAGAGGAGGTGGTCTCAACTTGAACCTCGGGAGTAACTCCAGGGGTTGTGCCACCATTCCAAACGAACCCTATGTCCCAATCCACTCCAGATACACCTGACTGCCCTGCACTGACTGAGCAGTCACCCCGAGGGTTGACTCAAAACACGATGGCAGGTGTGACTGCCTTGTGGCACCTCAAGAGAAAGCCACAGATCCCTATGTCAACTCGACAGGAAGCCTGACACTGCCATTCCAGCTCAAGAGGAAAGTGGACTTGCATGTCTCCACATGAGATGAGGTTTGACTCCCCTGTGGAAACTCCAGAGGAACCCTGAGATCCATGTCAGCAATGGAGAGGAACCCTGAGATTCTGGCCTCAGCTCCAGATGAGGACCGCAGCCCCGGCAGTGACTGGAGAGGAATCCTGAGAGGCCCCTCGAAACTCGCATGGAGATTTGACATTCCTGAGGCAACACGAGAGGGTCCTGAGGTCCCCGTCATAATTCGAGAGCAAACCCAATTTCCCACCACAACTTGAGAAAAACTAGGATATTCTTGCATCTATGTCAGATGAGGCCCCTTTCCACTGCAGCATCTCAAGAGAAATCCCACCTTCCCTCTTGAATCTTGAAAGGGTCCTTGACATCCTTGCTGCAATTCAAGAAGTTCCCCCACATACCCGTCCCCACTTGAGAGGAATACCGTGGGTCATGGCACAACTCAAAAACAGCCCCTTTTTTGCCTCCCCATCTCGAGATGAGGGTCCATTTCCCTGCTTCATCAGGAAAGGAATTCCAGCATTCACATCGCAACTCAAGAGGAGGCGGTCTCCACTTGAAAGTCGTCAGGAACTCCAGGGAGCTTTCCACCATTCCCAAAGACCCCAATGTCCCAATCCATTCCAGATACACCTGATTCCCCTGCACTGACTCGACTGCCATCCCACGAATCTACTCAAAACACAATGGCACGTGTGACAGCTCTGTGACACCTTGAGAGAAAACAACAGATACCTAGGTCAACTCGACACTACTGCTACAGCTGGACAGGAAAGCAGACTTGCATGTCTCCTCAAGAGATGAGGCCTGACTCCCCTGTGGAAATTCCATTGGAAACCTGAGATCCATGCCAGCACTGGAGAGGAACACTGAGGTTCCGTCCTCAGCTCTAGAAGAGGACCTAGGACATGGCAGCGACCGGAGAGGAATCCTGAGAGGCCCCTCTCAACTAGCATGGGATTGGACTTTCCTGAGGCAACACGAACTGGTCCCTGAGATCCCCATTGAAACTCGAGAGGAAGCCTTAATTTCCTTCTGCAACTCAGAAAAACCAGGAGATTCTCCCTTCAGCGTGAGATGAGGGCCTTGTCTGCTGTGGCATCCTGAGAGAAATCCCACTTCCACCTTTGAGCCTTGTAATGGTCTTTGACACCCTTGAGACAACTCAAAAAGTTCCCCGACATACCCGTCTCCACTCGAGAGGAACACCGATGGTCTCTCCCAAACTCGAGAAGAGCCCCATCTTTCCCTCCTCATATAGAGATGAGAATCCATTTCCCTCCTTTGTCGGGAAAGGAATCCTGGAGGCCCATCACAACTCAAGAGGAGGCGGTCTCTAGGGGGATTCAGGATTGGGAGCTCGTATACACCCGTGGTGGATTCATGTCAATGTATGGCAAATCCAATACAGTATTGTAAAGTAAAATAAAGTAAAAATAAAATTAAAAAAAAAATGTCAAGAGGAACTCCAGGGGTCGTGCCACCATTCCAAAAGACCCTGATGTCCCAGTCCACTCCAGATACAACTGATTCCCCTGCAGTGATTTGAATGTCACCCAGAGAGTCGAATCGCAACAAGATGGTACGTGTGACAGCCCAGTGGAACCTTGAGAGAAAGCCACTGATCCTTATGTCAATTCGACAGGAAGCATGACACTACTTTTCCAGCTCAAGAGGAAAGCGGACTTGCATGTCTCCACACGAGACGAGGCCTGACTCCCCTATGGAGACTCTAGAGGAACCCCAGGATCCATGTCAGCACTGGAGAGGAACCCTGAGGATCCAACCTCAAATCCAGATGAGGACCGCGGCCCCAGCAGTGACTGGAGAGGAATCCCGAGAGGCCCCTTGCAACTTGCATGGAGACTGTACTTTCCTGAGGCCACACGAGCAGGTCCCTGATGTCCCCGTCATAACTCGAGAGGAACCCAAATTTCCTGCTGCAACTCGAGAAAAACCAGGAAATTCTCCCCACAATGCAAGATGAGGCCCTTTTCTTCTGTGGCGCCTCAAGAGAAATCCACCTTCCCTCCTGAGCCTCAAAAGGGTCCTTGGCATCCTTGATGCAACTCAAGAAGTTCCCTGACATACCCATCTCTACTCGAGGGGAACAGAGAGGGTCCTGCCATAACTCAAGAAGAGCCCCAGTTTTCCCACCTCATCTCGAGATGAGGGTCCTTTACCTTGCTTCGTCGGGAAAAGAATCCCGGCATTCTCATCGCACCTCAAGAGAAGGTGGTCTCAACTTGAACCTCGACAGGAACTCCAGGGGTCATGCCACCATTCCAAAAGGCCCCGATGTCCAAAGCCACTTCCAGATACACCTAACTCCCTTGCACTGACTCAACAGTAACCCTGAGGATCGACTCAAAACACGATGGCAGGTGTGATAGCCCTGTGGCACCTTGAGAGAAAGCCACAGATCCTTATGTCAAATCGACAGGACTCCTGACACTGCTTTTCCAGCTCGAGAGGAAAGTGGACTTGCATGTTTGCACATGAGACGAGGCCTGACTCCCCTGTGGAAACTCTGTAGGAACCCTGATATCCATGTCAGCACTGGAGAGGAATTCTGAGGTTCCAGTCTCAGCTCCAAATGAGGACCTAGGCCCGGCACTGACTATACAGGAATCTTGAGAGGCCCCTTGCAACTCGCATGGACATTGGACATTCCTGAAGCAACAAGATCGGGTCCTGAGGTCCCAGTCATAACTCGAGAGGAACCCCAAGTTTCCAGCCACAACTCAAGAAAAACTAGGATATTCTCACATCAATGCTAGATGAGGCCCTTTTCCACTGTGGCATCTCGAGAGAAATCCCACTTTCACTCTTGAGTCTCAAAAGAGTCCTTGACATCCTTGCTGCAATTCAAGAAGTTCCCTGACATACCCGTCTCCACTTGAGGGGAATACCGAGGGTCATGCCACAACTCAAAAAGAGCCTCGTTTTTGCCTCACCATCTCGAGATGAGGGTCCATTTCACTGCTTCATCGGGAAAGGAATCCCGGCGTTCCCATCACAACTCAAGAGGAGACAGTCTCCACTTGAAAGTCGTCAGGAACTCCAGGGATCTTGCCATCATTCCAAAAGACCCCAATGTCCCAATCCACTCCAGATACACCTGATTCCCCTGCACTGACTCGACTGTCACCCTGTTTATCGAATCAAACCATGATGGCACGTGTGACAGCCCTGTGGCACCTCAAGAGAAAGTAACAGATACCTCGGTCAACTCGACAGGAAGCCTGACACTACTGTTACAGCTTGAGAGGAAAGTGGACTTGCATGTCTCTACACGAGACGAGGCCTGACTACCCTGTGGAAACTCCATTGGAACCTAGGGATCCATGTCAGCACTGGACAGGAATTTTGAGGTTCTGGCCTCAGCTCCAGAAGAGGACCTAAGACATGGCAGCAACTGGAGAGGAATCCCAAGAGGCTCCTCCCAACTAGCATGGGATTGGACTTTCCTGAGGCAACATGAACTGGTCCCTGAGGTCCCCATTGTAACTTGAAAGGAAGCCTTAATTTCCTGCCACAACTCGAGAAAAACAAGGAGATTCTCCCCTCAACGTGAGATGAGGGCCTTGTCTGCTGCGACATTTTCAGAGAAATCCAATCTCCACTCTTGAGCCTGAGACGGTCCTTGACACCCTTGAGGCAACTCAAGAAGTTCCCTGACATACCCGTCTCCACTCAAGAGGAACACCGATGGTCCCTCCCAAACTCGAGAAGAGCCCAGTTTTTCCCTCCTCATCTCGAGATGAGGGTCCATTTCCGTGTTTTGTCCAAAAAGGAATCCCGGCGTTCCCTTCACACGTCAAGAGGAGGCGGTCTCTACTTAAAAGTGGAGAGGTACTTCAGGGATCGTGCCACCATTCCAAAACACCCCGATGTCCCAGTCCACTCCAGGTACAACAGATTCTCCTGCACTGACTCGAGTGTCACCCCACTTGTCGACTCACAAGAAGATGGTACGTATGACAGCCTTTTGGCACCTTGAGAGAAAGCAACAGATACCTAGGTACTCGACAGGAAGCCTGACACTACTGTTACAGCTCGAGAGGAAAGCGGACTTGCATGACTCCTCATGAGACGAGGCCTGATTCCCCTGTGAAAACTCTATAGGAACACTGAGATCCATGTCAGCACTGGAGAGGAACCCTGAGTTTCCGGCCTCATTTACAGATGAGGACCTAGGACGTGACACCAACTGGAGAGGAATCCCAAGAGGCCCCTCACAACTCGCATGGAGACTGGACTTTTCTGAGGCCACAGGAGTGGGTTCCTGAGGTCACAGTCATAACTCGAGAGGAACACCAAGTTTCCTGCTGCAACTCGAGAAAAACCAGGAGATTCTCCCCTCAATGCGAGATGAGGGCTTTTTCCCTGTGGTGTCTTGAGAGAAATCCCACCTTCCCTCTTGAGCCTCAAAAGGGTGCTTGACACCCTTGAGGCAACTCCAGAAGTTCCCTGACATACCCATCTCCACTCGAGAGGAACACTGAGGGTACCGCCACAACTCAAGAAGAGCCTCGGTTTTCCCTCCTCATCTCGAGATGAGGCTCCATTTCCCTGCTTCATCGGCAAAGGAATTCTGGCATTCCCGTCGCACCTCACGAAGAGGCCTTCTCCACATGATAGTCGAGAGGAACGCCAAGGGATGTGACACCATTCCAAAGGCCCTGATGTCCCGGTCTACTCCAGAAATACCTGATTCCCCTTCACTGACTCGACGGTCACCCCGAGTATCGACTCACAACTCGATGGCAGGTGTGACAGCTCTGTGGCACCTCGAGAGAAAGCCACAGATCACCATGTCAAATCGACAGAAAGCCTGACACTACTGATACAGCTCGAGAGAAAAGTGGACTTGCATGTCTCCACACAAGACGAGGTCTGACTCCCTTGTTGAAGCTCCATTGGAACCCCGAGATCCATGTCAGCACTGGAGAGGAATCTGAGGTTGCAGCTTCAGCTCCAGATGAACAACTAGGAACTGGCTCCTATTGCAGAGGAATCCCGAGAGGCTCCTGGCAACATGCATGGAGACTGGACTTTCCTGAGTCAACACAAGCGGTTCCCTGAGGTCCATGACATAACTCGAGAGGAACCCAAGATTCCTGCCACAACTCAAGAAATCTCAGGAGATTCCCCCTTCAATGTGAGATGAGGCCCTTTTCTGGTGCGGCATCTCAAGAGAAATCCCACCTTCCCTCTTGAGCCTTGAAAGGGTCCTTGACACCCTTGAGGCAAGTCAGGAAGTTCCTCAACATAACTGTCTCCACTGGAGAGGAAAACTGAGCGTCCCTCCACAACTCAAGAAGAGCCTTGCTTTTCCCTCCTCATCTCTAGTTGAGGGTCCACTTCCCTGCTTCATCGGGAAAAGAATCCCAGCGTTCCTGTTGCACCTTAAAAGGAGGCGGTCTCCACTAGAAAGTAGAGAAGAACGCCAAGGGATGTGCCACCATTCCAAAAGACCCCGATGTCCCAATCCACTCCAGAAACACCTGATTCCCCTGCACTGACTTGATGGTCACCTCAAGAATTGACTCAAAACACGATGGCACGTGTGACAGTCCTGTGGCACCTTGAGAGAAAGCCACCGATCCCTATGTCAACTTGACAGGAACCCTGACACTATTATTACAGCTTGGGAGGAAAGTGGAAGTGCATGTCTCCACACGAGACGAGGCCAGACTGCCCTGTGGAAACCCCATAGGAACCCAGAGATCCATGTCAGCACTGGAGAGGAACCCTGAGGTGGCGGCCTCAGCTCCAGATGAGGACTTAGGACCCAGCACAGAATGGAGAGGAATCCCGAGGGGCCTGTCGCAACTCACATGGAGACTGGACTTGCCTGAGGCCACACGAGCAGGTCCCTGAGGTTCCCATTGTAACTCCAGAGGAACTCCAAGTTTCCTGCCGCAACACGAGAACAACCAGGAGATTCTCCCCTCAAAGCGAGATGAGGCCGTTTTCCATTGTGGCGTCTCAAGAGAAATCCCTTCTTCACTCCTGAGCCTTGAAAGGGTCCTTGAAACCCATGATGCCACTCAAGAAGTTCCCCGACATGCCTGTCTCTGGTCGAGAGGAACACAAAGGGTCCTGCCACAAATCTAGAAGAGCCCCATTTTTCCCTCCTCATCTCGAGATGAGGGTCCCTTTCCCTGCTTCTTTGCAAAAGGAATCCCAGTGTTCCCGTCAACCTCAAGAGGAGGCTGTCTCAAATTGAATGTCAAGAGGAACTCCAGGGGTCATGCCAGAATTCCAAAAGACCCCAAAGTCCCAATCCACTCCAGATACACTTGATTCACCTGCACTGACGTGACTGTCACCCCGAGTATCGAATCACAACATGATGGCACGTGTGTCAGAACTGTGGCACCTCAAGAGAAAGCCACGGATCCCTATGTCAACACGACAAGAAGCCTGACACTACTGTTACAGATCGAGAGGAAAGCGGAGTTGCATGTCTCCACACGAGATGAGGCCTCACTCCCCGGTGGAAACTCCATAGGAAACCCGAGACCCATGTCAGCACATGCGGAACCCTGAAGTTGAGACCCCAGCTCCAGATGAGGATCTAGGGCCTGGCACCGACTGGAGAGGAATCCCAACAGACCCCTCGCAACTCGCATGGAGACTGGACTTTGCTGAGGCCACATGAGCGGGTCGCTGAGATCCCCATCGTAACTCAAGAGGAACCACAAGTTTCCCACAGCAACTCGAGAAAAACCAGGAGATTCTCCCCTCTATGCGAGATGAGGCCCTTTTCCACTGTGATGTCTCAAAAGAAATCCCATCTTCCCTCTTGAGCTTCAAAAGGGCCCTTGACACCCTAGAGGCAACTCAAGAAGTTCCCCAGCATACCCGTCTCCACTCGAGAGGAACACTGAGGGTCCCGCCAGAACTCAAGAAAAGCCCCGGTATTCTCTCCTCATTTCAAGATGAGGCTCCATTTCCCTGCTTCATCAGGAAAGGTATCCCGGCGTTCCCGTTGCACTTCCAGAAGAGGCGGTCTCCACTTGAACCTCGAGAGGAACTCCAGGGGTCGTGCCACCATTCTAAAAGACCCCAATGTCCCAGTCCACTCAAGATACATCTGACTCCCCTGCGCTGACTCGATGGTCTCCCCGAGGATCAACTCAAAACACGATGGCAGCTGTGACAGCCCTGTGGCACCTCGAGACAAAGTCACCGATCCCTATGTCAACTCCACTGGATGTCTGACACTACTTTTCCAGCTCAAGAGGAAAGCGGACTTGCATTTCTCCACACGAGACGAGGCCTCACACTCTGTGGAAACTCCAGAGGAACCCCGAAATCCATGTCAGCACTGGAGAGGAAACCTGAGGTTCCAATCTCAACTCCAGATGAGGACCGTGGCCCCAACAGTGACTGGAGAGGAATCCCGAGAGGCCCTCGCAACTCTCATGGAGACTGGACTTTCCTGAGGCCACAGGAGAGGGTCCCTGAAGTCCCTATCATAACTCAAGAGGAACCCCACGTTTCCTGACACCACTTGAGAAAAACCAGGAGATTCTCCCTTCCATGCGAGATGAGGCCCTTTTCTACTGTGGTATCTTGAGAGAAATCCCACCTTCCCTCTTGAGCCTGGAAAGGACCCTTGACACCCTTGAGGCAACTCAAGAAGTTCCCAGGCATACCTGTCTCCACTCGAGAGGAACACTGAGGGTCCCGCCACAACTCAAGAAGAGCCCCGGGATTCCCTCCTCATCTCAAGATGAGGGTCCATTTCACTGCTTCTTCAGGAAAGGAATGCCAGCATTTCTGTCGCACCTCAAGAGGAGGTGGTCTCCAGTTGAACCTTGAGAGGAACTCCAGGGGTCGTGCCACCATTCCAAAAGACCCTAATGTCCCAATCCACTCCAGATACACCTGACACCCCTGCACTTACTCGACAGTCATCCCGAAGATCAACTCAAAACATGATGGCAGGTGTGACAGCCCTGTGGCACCTTGAGAGAAAGCCACCGATCCCTATGTCAACGTGACAGGAAGCCTGCCATTGCTTTTCCAGTTCGAGAGGAGAGTGGACTTGCATGTTTGCACATGAGACGAGGCCTGACTCCCCTGTGGAAACTCCAGAGGAACCCCGAGATACATGTCAGCACTGGAGAGGAACCCCAGGTTCCAGCCCAAATTCCAGATGAGGACACCGACCCCGGTATCAACTGGAGAGGAATCCCGTGAGGTCCTTCATAACTCGCATGGAGGCTGGAATTTCCTGAGGCCCCACAAGCGGGTCACTGAGGTCCCCATCATAACTCGAGAAGAACACCAAGTTTCCTGCCACAACTCGAGAAAAAACAGGAAATTCTCCCCTCCATGCGAGATGTGGCCCTTTTCTGCTTTGGCCTCTCGAGAGAAATCCCACCATCCCTCTTGAGCCTCGAAAGGGTCCTTGAAACCCTTGAGGCAACTCAAGATGTTCCCCGACATACTCATCTCCACTCGAGAGGAACACCCAGGGTCCCACCACAACTCAAGAAGAGCCTCGTTTTTCCCTCCTCATCCCGGGATGGGTGTCCATTTCCCTGCTTTGTCGGGAAAGGAATCCCGGCATTCCCATTGTACCTCAAGTGGAGGTGGTCTCAACTTGACACTCAAGAGGAACTCCAGGGGTCGTGCCACCATTTCCAAAGACCCCGATGTCCCAGTGCACTCCAGATACCCCTGACTCCACTGCACTGACTCGACGGTCACCCCGAGGACTGACTAAAAACACAATGGCATGTTTGACAGCCCTGTGGCACCTCGAGAGAAAGCCACCAATCCCTATGTCAACCCAACAGGAAGCCTGACACTGCTTTTCCAGCTCAAGAGGAGAGCGGACTTGCATGTCTCCACATGAGCCGAGGCCTGACTCCTCTGTGGAAACCCCAGAGGAACTGCGAGATCCATGTCGCCACGGGAGAGGAAGCGTGAGGTTCCAGCCTTAACTCCAGATGAGGACATCGGCCCTGGCAGCGAATCCAGAGGAAACCCGAGAGGCCCCTCGCAACTCGCATGGACACTGGACGTTCCTGAGGCCCCATGAGCTGGTCCCTGAAGTCCCCGTTGTAACTCGAGAGGAACCCCAAGTTTCCTGCTGCAACTCAAGAAAAATCAGGAGATTCTCCCCTCAATGTGAGATGAGGCTCTTTTTCACTGCGACGTCTTGAGAGATATCCCAACTTCCCTCTTGAGCACCGAAAGGGTCCTTGACACCCTTGAGGCAACTCAAGAAGTTCCCCGACATACCCATCTCCACTCGAGAGGAACACTGAGGGTCCCACCACAACTCAAGAAGAGCCCTGGTTTTCCCTCCTCATCCCGAGAGGAGGGTCTATTTCACTGCTTTATCGTGAAAGGAATCCCGGCATTCCTGTCGCACCTCAAGAGGAGGCTGTCTCAACGTGACACTCGAGAGGAACTCCAGGGGTCATGCCACCATTGCCAAAGACTCTGATGTCCCAGTGTACACCAGATACACCTGACTCCCGGGCTCTGACTCAACGGTCACCCCGAGGACCGACTCAAAACACAATGGCAGGTGGGAGAGCCCTGTGGCACCTCGAGAGAAAGTCACCGATCCCTGTGTTAACCCGACACGAAGCCTGACAGTGCTTTTCCAGCTAGAGAGGAGAGTGGACTTGCATGTCTCCACACGGGATGAGGCCTGACTCTCCTGTGGAAACCCCAGAAGAACCCCGAGATCCATGTCGGCATGGGAGAGGAACCCTGAGTTTCCAGCCTCAACTCCAGATGAGGACCTCAGCCCCAGCAGCGACTGCAGAGGAATCCCGAGAGGCCCCCCACAACTCGCATGGAGACTGGATGTTCCTGAGGGCCCACAAGTGGGTCCCTGAGGTCCCCATTATAACTCGAGAGGAACCCCAAGTTTGCTGCTGCAACTCGAGAAAAATCAGGAGATTCTCCCCTCAATGCGAGATGAGGCCCTTTTCTGCTGCAGCGTCTCGAGAGAAGTCCCACCTTCCCTCTTGAGCCTTGAAAGTGTCCTTGACACTCGAGTCAACTCAAGAATTTCCCTGACATAACCGTCTCCACTCAACAGGAATACTGAGGGTCCCGCCACAACTCAAGAAGAGTCATGGTTTTCCCTCCAAATCCCAAGAGGAGGGTCCACTTCCCTGCATCGGGAAAGGAATCCCAGCGTTCCCATTGCACCACAAGAGGAGGCAGTCTCAACTTGACACTCGAGAGGAACTCCAGGGTCATGCCACTGTTTCCAAAGACCCCAATGTCCCAGTGCACTCCAGATACACCTGACTCCCCTGCACTGACTCTACGGTCACCCCGAAGACTGACTCAGAACATGATGCCAGGTGTGACAGCCCTGTGGCACATGAAGAGAAAGCCACCGATCCCTATATCAACCCGATAGGAAGCCTGACACTGCTTTTCCAGCTTGAGAGGAGGAGCGCACTTGCATGTCTCCATGCGAGATGAGGCCTGACTCCCTGTGGAAACCCCAGAGGAAACTCGAGACACATGTTGGCATGGGAGAGAAAACCTGAGTTTCCGGCCTCAACTCCATATGAGGAACTCGGCTTCGGCAGTGACTGCAGAGGAATCTTGAGAGGCCCATCGCAACTCACGTGGAGAGAGGACCTTCCTGAGGCCCCATGAGCGGGTTCCCGAGGTCCCCATCGTAACTCGAGATGGACCCAAATTTTGTTGCCACAACTCGAGAAAAACCGGGAGATCCTCCCCTCAACACGAGATGAGGCCCTTTTCCTCTGTGGTGTCTCGAGAGAAATCCCGCTTTCCCTCTTGAGCCTCGAAAGAGTCCTTGACACCCTTGAGGCAACTCAAGAACTTCCCAGACATAACTGTCTCCACTCAAGAGGAATACAGAGGGTCCCACCACAACTCAAGAAGAGCCCCAGGTTTCCCTCCTCATCCTGAGAGGAAGGTCCATTTCCCAGCTTTATTGGGAAAAGAATCCTGGCGTTCCTGTCGCACCTAAGGAGGAGGTGGTCTCAACTTGACACTCGAGAGGAACTCCAGGGGTCGTGCCACCATTTCCAAAGACCCTGATGTCCCAGTGCATTCCAGATACACCTGACTCCCCTGCACTGACTCGGCAGTCACCCCGAGGACCGACTCAAAACATGATGGCAGGTGTTACAGCCCTGTGGCACCTCGAGAGAAAGCCACTGATCCCTATGTCAACCCGACAGGGAGCCTGACACTGCTTTTCCAGCTCGAGAGGAGAGCAGACTTGCATGTCTCCACAAGAGAGGAAGCCTGACTCCCCTGTGGAAACCCCAGAGGAACCCCAAGATTCATGTTGGCACGGGAGAGGAAACCTGAGGTTCCAGGTTCAACTCCAGATGTGGGCCTTGGCCCTGTCAGTGACTGCAGAGGAATCCCGAGAGGCCCCTCGCAACTTGCATGGAGACTTGCCTTTCCTGAGGCCATACGAGCGGATCCATGAGGTCCCCGTCGTATCTCGAGAGGAACCTGCCGCAACTGGAGGAAAACCAGGAGATTCTCCCCTCCAGGCGAGATGAGGCCCTTTTCCACTGTGGTGTCTCGAGGGAAATCACACCTTCCCTCTTGAACCTCAAAAGGGTCCTACACACACTTGCTGCAACTCAAGAAGTTTCCCGACATACCCATCTCCACTCGAGAGG
Source organism: Sylvicapra grimmia (assembly GCA_006408735.1). Classification (NCBI taxonomy): domain Eukaryota; kingdom Metazoa; phylum Chordata; class Mammalia; order Artiodactyla; family Bovidae; genus Sylvicapra; species Sylvicapra grimmia. The sequence goes on along the minus strand of SJYH01006976.1, from coordinate 137,488 downwards.
AACACCGAGGGTCCCGCCACAACTCAAGAGGAGCCCCGTTTTCTCCTCAGCTCTAGATGAGGGTTCATTTCCCTGCTTCGTCTGGAAAGGATTCCCGACACACCCGTCACATCTCAAGAGGAGGCGCTCTCAACAGGAAAGTCGAGAGGAACTCCAGGAGTCGTGCCACCATTCCAAAAGATTCCTAAATGTTTCAGTCCACTCCAGGTGAACCTGATTTCCCTGCACTGCCTCGACTGTCACCCCGAGTATTGACTCACACCACGGTGGCACGTGTGACAGCCTTGTGACACATCAAGGGAAAGCCACAGATCCCTGTGTCAACCCGACAGGAAGCCTGACACTGCTGCTACACCTCGGGAGGAAAGCAGACGTGCATGTCTCTACTCGAGACGAGGCCTGACTCCCCTGTGGAGACTCCAGAGAAACCCCAAGATCCATGTCAGTACTGGAGAGGAAACCTAAGGTTCTGCCCTCAGTTCCAGACGAGGACTTAAGACCCAGCACTGACTGGAGAGAAATCCCAAGAGGCCCCTCGCAGCTCGCATGGAGACTGGCCTTTCCTGAGGCCACATGAGTGAGTCCCTGATGTCCCCATCGTAAATCGAGAGGGACCTGCTGCAACTCGAGAAAAACCCGGGGATTCTCCCCTCCAGGGAAGATCAGGCCCTTTGCCGCTGTGGCATCTTGAGGGAAATCACACCTTACTTCTTGGACCTCGAAAGGGTCATTCACACCCTTGCTGTAAATTAAGAAGTTCCCTGACATACCTGTCTCCACTAGAGAGGAACACTGAGGATCCCGCCACAACTCTAGAGGAGTTTTCCCCTCCTCAGCTCTAGATGAAGGTTCCTTTCCTTGCTTCGTCTGGAAAGGATTCCTGGTGTTCCCGTAGCATCTCAAGAGGAGGCACACTCAACAGGAATGTCGAGAGGACCTCCAGGGGTGTGTCACCATTCCAAAAGACCCCCAAATGTGTCAGTCCACTCTCAATGAACCTGATTTCCCTGCCCTGCCTTGACTGTCACCTGGAGTATCGACCCACACCACGGTGGCACGTGTGACAGCCCTGTGGCACCTCGAGGGAAAGCCACAGATTCCTGAGTCAACTCGACGGGAAGCCTGACACTGCTGCTACAACTCAGTAGGAAAGTGGACGTTCATGTCTCCACTCAAGACGAGCCCTGACTACCCTTTGGAGACTCCAGAGGAACCCCAAGATCCATGTCAGCATTGGAGAGGAAACCTCAGGTTCTGGCCTCAGCTCAAGATGAGGACTTAGGACCCGGCACTGCCTGGAGAGGAATCCCGGGAGGCCCCTGAAAACTCGCATGGAGACTAGCCTTTCCTAAGGCCACACGAGCAGGTCCCTGAGGTGCCCATCATCACTTGAGAGGGACCTGCCACAACTCGAGAAAAACCAGGAGATTCTCCTCTCCAGGCGAGATGAGGCCTTTTTCTGTTTTGGAGTCTCGAGTGAAATCACACCTTCCCTCTTGGACGTCACACCTTCTCCATTCGAAATGAGGCCTGACTCCCCTATGAAGACTCCAGAGGAACCCCAAAGCCCTTGTCAGCACTGGAGAGGAAACATCAGGCTTCAGCCTCAGCTCCAGATGAGGACTTAGGACCCGGCACCGACTGCAGAGGAATCCTGAGAGGCTCCTCACAACTAACATGGAGACTGGCCTTTCCTGAGGTCACACAATCGGGTCCCTGAAGTCCCCATTGTAACTCCAGAGGGACCTGCCGCAACTCGAGAAAAACCAGGAGATTCTCCCCTCCAGGCGAGATGAGGCCTTTTTCTGCTGCGGCGTCTTGACGGAAATCACACCTTCAATCTTGGACCTCAAAAGGGTCCTTCACACCCTTGATGCAACTCAAGAAGTTCCCTGACATACCCAGCTCCACTCGAGAGGAACACCGTGGGTCCCGCCACAACTCAAGAGGAGGCCCGTTGTCCCCTCCTCAGCTTGAGATGAGGTTTCATTTCCCTGCTTCGTTGGGAAAGGATTCCCGGAGTTCCCGTTGCATCTCAGAAGGAAGCATTCTCAACAGGAAAGTCGAGAGGATCTCCAGGGTTCATGCCACCATTCCAAAAGACCCCTGTTAGGGGCCAGCATGAGGAATCCCGCCCATGACAAGGTCATGTGGAAGGAAGCCTGACAAAATGCAAGGACGTGATCAGGTTTCAGGGGTTCTCCCTGGAATTTCCTGAGCATCCACCCCCCAAAAATAAGAATCTGCTGGCCTTTGTAGTCTGCTTTTCCACTCTTCTTATATTCTCTGGAAAAAGTCGAATCAGGGCTTTAGTCTTCTGCATTTGAAAGGGATATTTCAGTTAAACCCCCTCTGAAAACTCTGTAGCTTGCCTAACAGGTTCCCTGGGATGTCTTACAGCTTGTGAATTGCTTACAGCCCCCAACCACGAGAGGCACAAAGCTTAAAAGCATCTTAAAGATATAGAGCCTTTTCTAAAGTGGTAAAAATCATATTGGTGATGGGTTCACCAATTGGATTCACCAATTCATTCACTGTTGACTCAATGATTGCTGCCAGGCCTCCATATTCTTTATCTTTTAGGCACCTGGGAGGATATTAATCAATGTAAATGGGATACGGGAAAAGATATACAGTAGTTTTGATGTTAGCAACACTAGACTTTTGAGTTAATTACTTTTCTTTGTTATATATCACTGCACTCCTCTTGTGTCCTTGCTGTGTAAGAATGTAACTTTATTTAGTGCTTTCTGAGAGTGGCACCAGACTTTGGGAAGATCAACACAAATAAGTCTTCTGGTTGACAAACCCTTATCAGAAAAAAGACTGTAAAATGTTAATTGGCCCTCTGGCTAAAAGATGATGTAAATCACCTAAGACTTGTGTATACAACTAGGTATGCAGAGAGAAAAGCCTGGTTTTGATAAGAGTCAGGGCTGCTGATGCTGCATAATTTTGTACTACCCATTGATCTCTATGTACAATCAAAAAGGTATAAAAGGCATTTCTGGACAATAGGGGCCCGGCAAGTCGCTGGACTGGTTTATCCCGTGTCTCCTCTTTACTCTAATTTCAGCCTGAACTCCCATCTGGAGCGTGGAGGCTCACCAAGTCTACTTACTTGTCCCAGCTTCTAAGATCTGTAAGAGAGAGAGCCCAAGGCAGGGCACTCTGCGATATTCAAATGGATGCCGATGGCCTAACATAGATAGTGCAACTTCCTTGTCTGGAACTTTACTGGCTTTCCATGTAAACCAAGTTATTCAGCCTCTTTCCTCCACTTAATTTTCCTAATACACTATTTCTTCCTAATTTAATCTTACATTAATAAATAAATAAGTGTTCCTCGCCAACGTCTTCTTTTCTTCAAATCACTCTGGTTCCACCGGGGCTGGACACTGGCAGACCCACAAATGTCTCAGTCCACTCCAGATGAACCTGATTTCCCTGCACTGCCACAACAGTCATCCCGACTATCGACTCACACCTTGGTAGACGTGTGACAACCCTGTGGCACCTCGAGCGAAAGACACAGATCCCTGTGTCAACTCGATGGCAAGCCTGATACTGCTGTTACACCTCGGGAGGAAAGAGGACATGCATGTCTCCACTCGAGACGAGCCCTGACTCCCCTGTGGAGACTCCAGAGGAACCCCAATCTATGTCAGTATTGCAAAAGAAAACTCAGGTTCCGGCCTCAGCTCTAGCCGAGGGCTTAGAACACGGCAGCGACTGGAGAGGAATCCCGAGAGGCCCTTGGCAACTTGCATGGAGACTGACCGTTCGGGAGGCCACAAGTGCAGGTCCCTGAGGTCCCCGTCGTAACTCGAGAGGGACCTGCCCCAACTCGAGAAAAACCAGGAGATTCTCCCCTCCAGGCGAGATGAGGCCTTTTTCTGCTGCGGCGTCTTGACGGAAATCACACCTTCAATCTTGGACCTCAAAAGGGTCCTTCACACCCTTGATGCAACTCAAGAAGTTCCCTGACATACCCAGCTCCACTCGAGAGGAACACCGTGGGTCCCGCCACAACTCAAGAGGAGGCCCGTTGTCCCCTCCTCAGCTTGAGATGAGGTTTCATTTCCCTGCTTCGTTGGGAAAGGATTCCCGGAGTTCCCGTTGCATCTCAGAAGGAAGCATTCTCAACAGGAAAGTCGAGAGGATCTCCAGGGTTCATGCCACCATTCCAAAAGACCCCTGTTAGGGGCCAGCATGAGGAATCCCGCCCATGACAAGGTCATGTGGAAGGAAGCCTGACAAAATGCAAGGACGTGATCAGGTTTCAGGGGTTCTCCCTGGAATTTCCTGAGCATCCACCCCCCAAAAATAAGAATCTGCTGGCCTTTGTAGTCTGCTTTTCCACTCTTCTTATATTCTCTGGAAAAAGTCGAATCAGGGCTTTAGTCTTCTGCATTTGAAAGGGATATTTCAGTTAAACCCCCTCTGAAAACTCTGTAGCTTGCCTAACAGGTTCCCTGGGATGTCTTACAGCTTGTGAATTGCTTACAGCCCCCAACCACGAGAGGCACAAAGCTTAAAAGCATCTTAAAGATATAGAGCCTTTTCTAAAGTGGTAAAAATCATATTGGTGATGGGTTCACCAATTGGATTCACCAATTCATTCACTGTTGACTCAATGATTGCTGCCAGGCCTCCATATTCTTTATCTTTTAGGCACCTGGGAGGATATTAATCAATGTAAATGGGATACGGGAAAAGATATACAGTAGTTTTGATGTTAGCAACACTAGACTTTTGAGTTAATTACTTTTCTTTGTTATATATCACTGCACTCCTCTTGTGTCCTTGCTGTGTAAGAATGTAACTTTATTTAGTGCTTTCTGAGAGTGGCACCAGACTTTGGGAAGATCAACACAAATAAGTCTTCTGGTTGACAAACCCTTATCAGAAAAAAGACTGTAAAATGTTAATTGGCCCTCTGGCTAAAAGATGATGTAAATCACCTAAGACTTGTGTATACAACTAGGTATGCAGAGAGAAAAGCCTGGTTTTGATAAGAGTCAGGGCTGCTGATGCTGCATAATTTTGTACTACCCATTGATCTCTATGTACAATCAAAAAGGTATAAAAGGCATTTCTGGACAATAGGGGCCTGGCAAGTCGCTGGACTGGTTTATCCCGTGTCTCCTCTTTACTCTAATTTCAGCCTGAACTCCCATCTGGAGCGTGGAGGCTCACCAAGTCTACTTACTTGTCCCAGCTTCTAAGATCTGTAAGAGAGAGAGCCCAAGGCAGGGCACTCTGCGATATTCAAATGGATGCCGATGGCCTAACATAGATAGTGCAACTTCCTTGTCTGGAACTTTACTGGCTTTCCATGTAAACCAAGTTATTCAGCCTCTTTCCTCCACTTAATTTTCCTAATACACTATTTCTTCCTAATCTAATCTTACATTAATAAATAAATAAGTGTTCCTCGCCAACGTCTTCTTTTCTTCAAATCACTCTGGTTCCACCGGGGCTGGACACTGGCAGACCCACAAATGTCTCAGTCCACTCCAGATGAACCTGATTTCCCTGCACTGCCACAACAGTCATCCCGACTATCGACTCACACCTTGGTAGACGTGTGACAACCCTGTGGCACCTCGAGCGAAAGACACAGATCCCTGTGTCAACTCGATGGCAAGCCTGATACTGCTGTTACACCTCGGGAGGAAAGAGGACATGCATGTCTCCACTCGAGACGAGCCCTGACTCCCCTGTGGAGACTCCAGAGGAACCCCAATCTATGTCAGTATTGCAAAAGAAAACTCAGGTTCCGGCCTCAGCTCTAGCCGAGGGCTTAGAACACGGCAGCGACTGGAGAGGAATCCCGAGAGGCCCTTGGCAACTTGCATGGAGACTGACCGTTCGGGAGGCCACAAGTGCAGGTCCCTGAGGTCCCCGTCGTAACTCGAGAGGGACCTGCCCCAACTCGAGAAAAACCAGGAGATTCTCCCCTAGAGGCGAGATGAGGCCCTTTTCCGCGAAAGTGTCTCAAGGGAAATCACACCTTCCCTCTTGAACCTCGAAAGAGTCCTTCACACCCTTGCTGTAACTCAATAAGTTCCCTGACATACATTTTCTCCACTCGAGAGGAACACCGAGGGTTCCACCACAACTCAAGAGGAGACCCGTTGTCCCCTCCTCAGCTCGAGATGAGGGTTCCTTTCCCTGCTTCCTCGGGAAAGGATTTCTGGTGTTCCCATCGCACCTCAAGAGGAGGCGCTCTCAACAGGAAAGTCGAGAGGAACTCCAGGGGTCCTGCCACCATTTCAAAAGACCCCCAAATGTATCAGTTCACTCCAGTTGAAACTGATATCCCTGCACTGCCTCGACCGTCACCCCAAGTGTCGACTCACACCATGATGGCACGTGTGACAGCCCTGTGGCACCTTGAGGGAAAGCCACAGATCCCTGTGTCAACTCAACGGGAAGACTGACAATGCTGCTACAGCTCAGGAGGAAAGCGGACATGCATGTCTCCACTCGAGATGAGGTCGCACTCCCCTATGGAGACTCCAGAGGAACCCCAAGGTCCATGTCAGCATTGGAAAGGAAACTTCAGGTTTTGGCCTCAGCTCCATATGAGGACTTAGGACCCGGCACCGACTGGAGGGGAATCCCGAGAGGCCCCTCACAACTCGCATGGAGAGTGGGCTTTCCTGAGGCCACACGAGCGGGTCTCTGAGGTCCTCGTTGTAACTCGAGAGGGAGCTGCCACAACTCGAGTAAAACCAGGAGATTCTCCCCTCCAGGCGAGATGGGGTCCTTTTCCGCTGTGGCGTCTCAAGGGAAATCACACCTGCCCTCTTGGACCTCAAAAGGGATCTTCACACCCTTGCTCCAACTCAGGAAGTTCCCCGACATACCCGTATCCACTCAAGAGGAACAACGAGGGTCCCCCACAACTCAAGAGGAGCCGCGTTGTCCTCTCCTCAGCTTGAGATGAGGGTTCCTTTCCCTGCTTCATTGGGAAAGGATTCCCAGCATTCCCGTCACCATCTCAGGAGGAGGCGCTCTAAACAGGAAAGTCGAGAGGAACTCCAGGATTCGTGCCACCATCCTAAAAGTCCCCCAAATGTCTCAGTCCACTCCAGATGAACCTGATTTCCCTGCACTGCCTCGACTGTCACTCCAAGTATCGACTCACACCACGTTGGCATGGGTGACAGCTCTGTGGCACCTCGAGTGAATGACACAGATCCCTGTGTCAAGTAGACGGTAAGATTGACACTGCTGATACAGCTTGGGATGAAAGCGGACGTGTATGTCTCCACTCAAGACGAGGGCTGACTCCCCTGTGGAGACTCCAGAGGAACCCCAAGATCCATGTCAGCACTGGAGAGAAAAACTCAGGTTCCACCCTCAGCTCCAGAAGAGGACTTTGCACCCGGCACCTACTGGAGAGGTATCCTGAGAGGCCCCTGGCAACTCGCATGGAGACTGGCCTCTCCTGAGGCCACAAGAGTGGGTCCCTGAGGTCCCCATCATAACTCAAGAGGGAAATGCCGCAACTCGAGAAAAACCAGGAGATTCTCCCCTCCAGGCTAGATGATGCCCTTCTCTGCTGCGGTGTCTCGAGGGAAATCACACCTTCCCTCTTGGACCTCGAAAGAGTCATTCACATCCTTGCTGCAAATAAAGAAGTTCCCCGATATACCCATCTCCACTCGACAAGAACCCTGAGGTACCCTTCACAATGCAAGAGGAGCCGCATTGTCCCCTCCTCAGCTCGAGATGAAGATTCCTTCCCCTGCTTCATCATGAAAGGTTTCCTGGCATTCCCGTCGCAACTCAGGAGGAGGCGCTCTCAACAGGAAAGACGAGAGGAATTCCAGGGCTCATGCCACAATTCCAAAAGACCCCCAAATATCTCAGTCCACTCCAGATGAACCTGATTTCCCTGCACAGCCTCGACTGTTACCTTGAGTATCGACTCACACTAAGGTGGCACGTGTGACAGTCCTGTGGCACCTCAAGCAAAAGCCACAGATCCCTGTGTCAACTCAACGGGAAGCCTGATACTGCTGCTACAGATCGGGAGGAAAGCGAACGAGCATGGTTCCACTCGAGACAATGCCTGACTCCCCTTTGGAGATTCCAGACGAACCCCAAGTTCCATGTCAGCACTGGAGAGGAAATCTCAGGTTCTGGCCTCAGCTCAAGTCAGTGAATTAGGACCCAGCACCGACTGGAGAGGAATCCCGAGAGGCCCCTGACAACTCGCATGGAGAGTGGCCTTTCCTGAGGCCACATGAGGGGTTCCCTGAGGTCCCCATCTTAACTCAAGAGGGACCTGCCACAACTCGAGAAAAACCTGGAGATTCTCCCCTCCAGGCGAAATGAGGCCCTTTTCTGCTGCAGTGTCTCAAGGGAAATCACATCTTCCCTCTTAGACCTCGAAAGGGTTCTTCACACCTTTGCTGCAACTCAAGAAGTTCCCTGACATAATCGTCTCCACTCGAAAAGAACACCGAGGGTCCCACAACATCTCAAGAGGAGCCCTGTTGCCCCATCTCAGCTCAAGATGAGGGTTCCTTTTCCTGCTTCGTCGGGAAATGATTTCCGGCATTCCCGTCGAATCTCAGGAGGAGGAGCTCTCAGCAGGAAAGTTGATAGGAAATCCAGGGGTCTTGCCACCATTCCAAAAGACCCCCAAATGTCTCAGTCAACACCAGATGAACCTGATTTCTCTGCACTGCCTCGAATGTCACTGCAAATATCGATTCACACAACGGTGGCACTTGTGACAGCCCTGTGGTACCTCGAGGGAATAACACAGATCCCTGTGTCAACTCGACAGGAAGCCTGACACTGCTGTTACAGCTCATGAGGAATGCAGACGTGCATGTCTCCACTCGTGACAAGGCCTGAATTTCTGGTGAAGACTCCAGAGAAACCCAAGATTCATGTCAGCACAGGAGAGGAAATCTCAGGTTCCAGCCTCGGGTCCACACGAGGACTAAGGACCTGGCACCGACCTGAAAGGAATTCTGAGAGGCCCCTGGCAACACGCAGGGGGACTGGCCTTTACTGAGGCCAAACTAGCGGGTCTGTGAGGTCCTTGTTGAAACTTGAGAGGGACCTGACGAAACTGGAGAAAAACCAGGAGATTTTCCCCTCCAGGCGAGATGAGGCCCCTTTCTGCTGTGACATCTCGAGGGAAATCACACCTTCCCTTTTGGACCTCGAAAGGCTCCTACACACCCTTGCTGCAACTCAAGAAGTTCCCCGACATACCCGTCTCCACTCGATAGGAACACCAAGGGTCCTGCCACAACTCAAGAGGAGCCCCGTTGTCCTCTTGAGTGTTCCTTTCCCTGTTTCATCAGGAAAGGATTCCCGGTGTTCCTGTTGCATCTCAAGAGGAGGCGCTCTCAACAGGAAAGTCGAGAGGAGCTCCAGGGGTCATGCCACCATTCCCAAAGACCCTCAAATGTCTCAGTCCACTCCAGATGAACCTGATTTCCCTGCACTGCCTCGACTGTCACCCCAGTATCGAGTCACACGACGTTGGCACGTGTGACATCCTGTGGTGTCCCGAAGGTAAGACAGAGATCCCTGTGTCAACTCGATGGGAAGTCTGACACTGCTGCTACAGCTTGAGAAGAAAGCAGACGTGCATGTCTCCACTCGAGATGAGGCCTTACTCCCCTGTGGAGACTCCAGAGGAACCCCAAGATCCATGTTAGCACTGGAGAGGAAACCTCGGGTTCCAGCCTCAGCTTCAGCCGTGGACTTAGGACCCGACACTGACTGGAAAGGTATCCTGAGAGGCCCCTCGCAACTCACATGGAGACTGGCCTTTCCTGAGGCCACATGAGCGGGTCCCTGAGGTCCCCATCATAACTCGAGAGGGACCTGCTGAAACGTGAGAAAAACCAGGAGATTCTTCCGTCCAGGCGACATGAGGCCCTTTGTCACTGCGGCATCTTGAGAGAAAACAAACCTTCCCTATTGGACCTCGAAAGGGTCCTTCACACTCTTGCTGCAACTCAAGAAGTTCCCCGACATACCCATCTCCACTTGAGAGGAACACCGAGGGTCCCACAACAACACAAGAGGACACCGATGTCCCCTCATCAGCTCGAGATGAGGGTTCCTTTCCTTGCTCCCTTGGGAAATGATTCCCAGCGCTCCCGTCACATCTCACGAGGAGGCGTTCTCAACAGGAAAGTCGAGAGAAATTCCAGGGGTCATGCCACCATTCCAAAAGACCACCAAATTACTCAGTCCACTCCAGATGAACCTGATTTCCTTGCACAGCCTCGAATGTCACCCCAAGTACTGACTCACACCACGGTGGCACGTGTGACAGTCATGTGGCACCATGAAGGATAGTCACAGATCCTTGTGTCAGCTTGACGGGTAGCCTGACACTGCTGCTGCAGCTCGGGAGTAAAGCAGACATGCAGGTCTCCACTCGAGATGAGGCCTGACTCCCCTGTGGAGTCTCCAGAGGAACCCCAAGATCCATGTCAGCACGGGAGAGGAAACCTCAGGTTCTGGCCTCATCTCCAGACAAAGGCTCAGGACCCGGCACCGACTGGAGAGGAATCCCGAGAGGACCCACACAACTTGCAACGAGACTGGCCTTCCCTGGGGCCATAAGAGAGGGTCCCTGAGGTCCAATCGTAACTCGAGGGGAACCTGCAGCAACTCGAGAAGAACCAGACCATCTGCACCAGGTGAGATGAGGCCCTTTTCTGCTGTGGCACTCGACGGAAATCATACTATCCCTCTTGAACATCGAAAAGGTTCTTCACACCCTTGCTGTGACTCAAGAAGTTCCCCGACATAGCTGTCTCCACTTGAGAGGAACACCAAGGGTCCCGCCACAACTCAAGAGGAACCCCGATTTCCCTTCCTCAGCTCGAGATGAGGGTTCCTTTCCCTGACACGTCAGGAAACTATTCCCCATGTTCCCATCGCATCTCACGAGGAGTCACTCTCAACAGGAAAGTCGAGAAGAAACCCAGCGGTTGTGCCACCATTCCCAAAGACCACCAAATATCTCAGTCCACTCCAGATGAACCTGATTTCCCTGCAGTGCCTTGACTGTCACCCCGAGTATCGACTCACACCATGGTGGCACGTGTGACAGCCTTTTGGAACAATGACAGATAGCCACAGATCCCTGTGTCAACTCAACGGGAAGCCTGACACTGCTGCTGCAGCTCGGGAGGAAAGCGAATGTGCAGGTCTTCACTCGAGACGAGACCTGACTCCCCTGTGGAGACTCCAGAGGAACCCCAAGATCCATGTCAGCACGGGAGAGGAAACCTCAGGTTCTGGCCTCAGCTCCAGACGAGGACTTAGGACCTGGTACTGACTGGAGAGGAATCCCGAGAGGCCTCTCGCAACTTGCATGGAGACTGGCTTTCCATGAGGCCTCACGAGTGGTCCATGAGGTTCCCATCGTAACTGGAGGGGAACCTGCCGCAACTAGAGAAGAACCAGGAGATTCTCTCCTCCAGGTGAGATAAGGCCCTTTTCTGCTGCAGCGTCTCGAGGGAAATCACACCTTTCCTCTTGAACCTCGAAACGGTACTTCACACCCTTGATGCAACTCAAGAAATTCCCCAACATATGTGTCTCCACTCGAGAGGAACACCGAGGGTCCCACCACAAGCCCCATTTTCCCCTCCTCAGCTGGAGATGAGGGTTCCTTTCCCTGCTTCCTTGGGAAAGGATTTTGGTGTTCCCATCACATTTCACGAGGAGGCGCTCTCAACAGGAAAGTCGAGAGAAATTCCAGGGGTCATGCTACCATTACAAAAGCCCGCCAAATGTCTCAGTCCACTCCAGATGAACCTGATTTCCCTGCACTGCCTCGACTGTCACCACGAGTATCAACTCACATGACAGGGACATGTGTGACAGCCCTGTGGCACCTCGAGGAAGTCATAGATCCCTGTGTCAAGTCGACGGGAAGCCTGACACTGCTGCTGCAGCTCTGGAGGAAAGCGGACGTGCAGGTCTCCACTCGAGACGATGCTTGACTCCCCCGTAGAGACTCCAGAGGAACCCCAGGATCCATGTCAGCACTGGAGAGGAAAACCTAAGTTCTGGCCTCAGCTCCAGAATAGGACTTAGGACCTGGCACTGATGAGAGGAATCCCGAGAGGCCCCTCACAACTCACATGGAAACTGGCTTTTTGTGAAACCACAGGAGTGGGTCCCTGAGTTCCCCGTCGTTACTCGAGAAAACCAGGAGATTCTCCCCTCCAAGTGAGATGAGGCCCTTTTCCGCTGCGGTGACTCGAGGGAAATCACACCTTCCCTCTTGAGCCTCGAAAGGTTCCTCACACCCTTGCTGCAACTCAAGAGGTTAACCAACATATCCGTCTTCACTCGAGAGGAACACCAAGGGTTCCGCCACAACTCAAGAGGAGCCCTTTTTCCCCCTCCTCAGCTCGAGATGAGGGTTCCTTTCCCTGATTCTTTGGGAAAGGATTCCCAGTGCTCCCATCACATCTCACAAGGAGGCGCTCTCAACAGGAAAGTCGAGTGAAATTCCAGGGGTCGTGCCACTATTACAAAAGCTCGCCAAATATCTCAGTCCACTCCAGATGAAAATTATTTCCTTGCACTTCTCGACTGTCACCCCGATGATTGACTCACATGATGGGGGCACATGTGACAGCCCCGTGGCACCTTGAGGGAAAGACACAGATCCCTGTGTCATCTTGACGGGAAGCCTGACAGTGCTGCTACAGCTCAGGAGGAAATCGGACCTGCATGTCTCCACTCAAGACGAGGCCTGACTCCCCTGTGGAGACTCCAGAGGAACCCCAAGATCCATGTCAGCACTGGAGAGGAAACCTCAGGTTCTGGCCTCAGCTCCAGACAAGGTCTTAGGACCCGGCACCAACTGGAGAGGAATCCCGAGAGGCCCCATGCAACTCTCAATGATACTGGCCTTTCCTGGGGCCACAAGAGAGGGTCCCTGAGTCCCCATCGTAACTCGAGGGGAAACTGCAGTAACTAGAGAAGAACCAGGAGACTATCCACACCAGGCAAGATGAAGCCCTTTTCCGCTGCAGCGTCTCAATGGAAATCACACCTTCCCTCTTGAATGTCGAAAGGGTCCTTCACACTCTTGCTGCGACTCAAGAAGTTCCCCGACATAGCCGTCTCCACTTGAGAGGAACACCGAGAGTCCCGCCACAACTCAAGAGGAACCCCGATTTCTCTTCCTCAGCTCGAGATGAGGGTTCCTTTCCCTGACACGTCAGGAAACTCTTCCCCATGTTCCCATCGCATCTCACGAGGAGTCGCTCTCAACAGGAATGTCAAGAGGAAACCCAGGGGTTGTGCAACCATTCCCAAAGACCCCCAAATGTCTCAGTCCACTCCAGATAAACCTGATGTCCCTGAAGTGCCTTGACTGTCACCTCGAGTATCGACTCACACCACGGTGGTATGTGTGACAGCCCTTTGGCACCTCGAAGGATAGCCACAGATCCCTGTGTCAACTTGATGGGAAGCCTGACACTGCTGCTGCAGCTCGGGAGGAAAGCGGACATGCAGGTCTCCACTCGAGATGAGACCTGACTCCCCTGTGGAGACTCCAGAGGAACCCCAAGATCGATGTCAGCATGGGAGAGGAAACCTCAGGTTCTGGCCTCAGCTCCAGACGAGGACTTAGGACCTGGCACTGACTGGAGAGGAATCCTGAGAGGCCCCTCGCAACTCGCATGGAGACTGGCCTTTCCTGAGGCCACACGAGTGGGTCCCCGAGGTTCCCGTCATAACTGGAGGGGAACCTGCCACAGCTCGAGAAGAACCAGGAGATTCTCCCCTCCAGGCAAGATAAGGCCCTTTTCTGCTGCTGCATCTCGAGGGAAATCACACCTTCCCTCTTCAACCTCGAAAGGGTACTTCACACCCTTGATGCAACTCAAGAAATTCCCCAACATACACGTCTCCACTCGAGAGGAACACCAAGGGTCCCACCACACCTCAAGAGGAGCCCCGTTTTCCCCTCCTCAGCTCAAGATGAGGGTTCCTTTCCCTGCTTCCTCGGGAAAGGATTCCGGCATTCCCATCGCATCTCACAAGGAGGCACTCTCAACAGGAAAGTCGAGAGAAATTCCAGGGGTCGCGCCACCATTACAAAAGCCCACCAAATGTCTCAGTCCACTCCAGATGAACCTGATTTCCCTGCGCTGCCTCGACTGTCACCACGAGTATCGACTCACATGATGGGGGCATGTGTGATAGCCCTGTGGCACCTTGAGGGAAAGTCACAGATCCCTGTGTCAAGTCGACGGGAAGCCTGATACTGTTGCTGCAGCTCTGGAGGAAAGTGTACATGCAGGTCTCCACTCGAGACGATGCTTGACTCCCCTGTAGAGACTCCAGATGAACCCCAAGATCCATGTCAGCACTGGAGAGGAAAACTGAGGTTCCGGCCTCAGCTCCAGATGAGGACTTAGGACCTGGCACTGACTGGAGAGAAATCCCGAGAGGCCCCTTGCAACTCGCATGGAAACTGGCTTTTCGTGAGGCCACAGGAGCAGGTCCCTGAGTTCCCTGTCGTTACTCCAGAAAACCAGAAGATTCTCCCCTCCGAGTGAGGCCTTTCCTGAGCCCACACGAGTGGGTCCCCGAGGTTCCCGTCATAACTGGAGGGGAATCTGCCACAACTCGAGAAGAACCAGGAGATTCTCCCCTCCAAGACTGGCCTTTGAACCCCAAGATCCATGTCAGCACTGGAGAGGAAACCTCAGGTTCCGGCCTCAGCTCCAGACGAGGACTTAGGATCCGGCACTGACTGGAGAGGAATCCTGAGGGTCCCCTCGCAACTCGCATAGAGACTGGCCTTTCCTGAGGCCCCTTGTGCAGCTCCTTGATGTCCCCATCGTAACTCAACATGAACCTTCCGCAACTCGAGAAGAACCAGGAGATTCTCCCCTCCAGGCGAGATAAGGCCCTTGTCTGCTGCGGCTTCTCGAGGGAAATCACATCTTCCCTCTTGAACCTTGAAAGCATCCTTCACACCCTTGCTGCAACTCAAGAAATTGCCCAACATACCCGTCTTCACTCGAGAGGAACACCGAGGATCCTGCCACAACTCAAGATGAGCCCCGTTTTCCTCTCCTCAGCTCGAGAAGAGGGTTCCTTTCCCTGCTTCATTGGGAAAGGATTCCCGGCGTTCCCATCACATCTCACGTGGAGTTGCTCTCAAAAGGATAGATGAGAGGAACACCAGGGTCGTGCCAGCATTCCAAAAGACCCTCAAGTGGCTCAGTCCACTCCAGATGAACCTGATTTCCCTGCACTGCCTTGACTGTCACCCCGAGTATCAACTCACTCCACGGTGTCATGTGTGACAGCGCTGTGAAACCTCGAGGGTAAGTCATAGATCCCTGTGTCAACTCGAGGGGAAGCCTGACTCTGCTGCTACAGCTCCAGAGGAAAGCCGATGTGCATGTCTCCACTCGAGACAATGCCTGACTCCCCTGTGGAGACTCGAGAGGAACTGTAAGTTCCAGGTCAGCACTGGAGAGGAAACCTCAGATTCTGGCCTCAGCTGCAGATGAGGACTTAGGACCCGGCACTGACTGGAGAGGAATCCAGAGAGGTCCCTTGCAACTCGCATCGAGACTGGCCTTTCCTGAGGCCACACGAGTGGGTTCCTGAGGTCCCCGTCATAACTCAAGAGGAACCTGCCACAACTAGAGAAGAACAAGATTTTCCCCTCCAGGCGAGAAGGCACTTTTCCGCTGAGGCATTTTGAGGGAAATCACACCTTTCCTCTTGAACCTCAAAAGGGTCATTCACACCTTTGCTGCAACTCAAGAATTTCCCCAAAATACCCATCTCCACTGGAGAGCAACACTGAGGGTCCTGCCATACCTGTAGAGGAGCCTCGTTTTCCCCTCCTCAGCTCAAGATGAGGGTTCCTTTCCCTGCTTTGTCAGGAAACGTTTCCCTGCATTCCCATTGCATCTCACGAGGAGGCACTCTCAACATTAAAGTTGAGGATCTCCAGTGGTCCTGCCGCCATTCCAAAAGACCCCCATATATCTCAGTCCACTCAAGATGAATCTGATTTCCCTGCACTGCCTCGACTGTCTCCCAGAGTATCGATTCACACAACGGTGGAACGTTTGACAGCACTGTGGTACCTCGAGGGAAAGACCCAGATCCCTGTGTCAACTCAACGGGAAAATGGACAATGCTGCTACAGCTCTGGAGGAAAGTGGACGTGCATGTCTCCATTCGAGACGAGGCCTGACTCCACTGTGGAGACTACAGAGGAACCCCAAGATCCATATCAGCACTGGAGAGGAAACCTCAGGTTCCAGCCTTGGCTCCAGACGAGGACTTAGGACACGGCACCTACTGGAGAGAAATTCTGAGAGGCCACTCGCAACTCGCATGGAGACTGGCCTTTCCTGAGGCCACATGACCGGATCCCTGAGGTTCCCATCATAATTCGAGAGGAACATTCCGCACCTCAAGAAGAACCAGGAGATTCTCCCCTCCAGGCGATATGAGGCCCTTTTCCGCTGCGGCATCTCGAGGGAAATCATACCTTCCCTCTGGAACTTTGAAAGGGTCCTTCACACCCTTGCTGCAACTCAAGAAGTACCACGACATACCCGTCTCCACTCGAGAGCAACACCGAGGGTCCCGCCACTACTCCAGAAGAGCCCCGTTTTCCTCTCCTCAGCTCAAGATGAGGGTTCCTTTCCCTGCTTCATCAGGAGAGGATTCCTGTGTTCCCATCTCATCTCAAGAGCAGGCACTCTCAACAGGAAAGTCGAGAGGAACTCAAGTGAATGTGCCACCATTCCAAGAGAACCCCAAATGTCTCAGTAAACTCCAGATGAACCTGATTTCCCTACACTGCCTCAACTGTCACCCCGAGTATCGACTCACACTACAGTGGCATGTGTGACAGCCCTGTGGAACCCTGAGGGAAAGACACAGATCCCTGTGTCAACTCAAAGGGAAGACTGATGCTGCTGTTAAAGCTTAGGAGGAAACCGGACGTGCATGCCTCCACTCGAGACGATGCCTGACTTCCCTGTGGAGACTCCAGAGGAACCCCAACATCCATGTCAGCACTTGAGAGGAAATCTCAGGTTCTGGCCTCAGCTCCAGATGTGGACTTCAGACCCTGCAAGACTGGAGAGGAATCCCGAGAGGCCCCTCGCAACTCGCATGGAGACTGGCCATTCCTGAGGCCACAAGAGCAGGTCCCTGATGTCCCCATCATAACTCAAGAGGAACATGCCACAACTCGATAAAAACCAGGAGATTCTCCCCTCCAGGAGATATGAGGCCTTTTTCCGCTGCGGGGTTTCGAGGGAAGTCACACCATCCCTCTTTAACCTTGAAAGAGTCCTTCACACCATTGCTGCAACTCAAGAAGTTCCCTGACATACACGTCTCCACTTGAGAGGAACTGGGAGGGTCCCACCACTCAAGATGAGTTCTGTTTTCCCCTCCTCAGCTCGAGATGAGGGTTCCTTTCCCTGCTTTGTCACAAAAGGATTCCTGGCGTTCCCATCGTTCCTCACGAGGAGGCGCTCTAAACAGGAAAGTTGAGAGGAACTCCAGGGATTGTGGCACCATTCCAAAAAACCCCAAAATGTTTCAGTCCACTCCAGATGAACCTGAGTTCCCTGCACAGCCTCGACTGTCACGCCGAGTATTGAATCATCCCACAGTGGTGCGTGTGACACCGCTCTGGCACCTTGAGGGAAAGCCACATATCCCTGTGTCTACTCGACGGGAAGATGAACACTTCAGCTACAGTTTGGTAGGAAAGTGAACGTATATGTCTCCACTTGAGACGAGGCCTGACTCCCCTGTGGAAACTCCAGAGGAACCCCAAGATCCATGTCAGCACTGGAGATGAAACCTCAGTTTCGGGCCTCAGTTCCAGATGAGGATTTAGGACCTGGAACCGACTGGAGAGCAATCCTGAGAGGCACCTCGCAATTCGCATGGAGACTGGCCTTTCCTGAGGCCACAAGAGTGGGTCCCTGAGGTCCCCATCATAACTTGAGAGGAACCTGCAGCAGCTCGAGAAGAACAAGGAGATTCTCTCCGCCAGGCAAGGAGAAGTCCTTTTTCGCTGCGGCGTCTTGAAGATAATCACACCTTCCCTCTTGAACCTTGAAAGGGTCCTTCACACCCTTGCTGCAACTCAAGAAGTTCCCCAACATACCCGTCTCCACTCGAGAGGAACACCGAGGGTCCCACCACAAATCAAAAGGAGCCCAGTTATCACCTCCTCAGGTCGAAATGAGGGTTAATTTCCCTCCTTCGTCAGGAAAGGTTTCCCGGCATTCCTGTCACATCTCATGAGGAGGCACACTCAAGAGGAAAGTCGAGAGGAACACCAGGGGTCATGTCACCATTCCAGAAGATCCCCAAATGTCTCAGTCCACTCCAGATGAACCTGATTTCCCTGCACTGCCACGACTGTCACCCTGAATATTGACTCACACCACATTGGCATGTGTGACAGTACTGTGAAACCTCTAGGGAAAGCCACAGATCCCTGTGTCACCTCGATGGGAAGAATGACGCTGCTGCTACAGCTTGGGAGAAAAGTGGACATGCATGTCTCCACTCGAGACGAGGACTGACTCCCCTGTGGAGGCTGCAGAGGAACCCCAAGATCATTGTCAGCACTGGAGAGGAAACCTCAGTTTCCGGCCTCAGCTCCAGATGGGGACTTAGGACCAAGAACCAACTAAGAGGAATCCCGAGAGGCCCCTCGCAACTCGCATGGAGACTGGCCTTTCCTGAGGCCACAAGAGCAGGTCCCTGAGGTCCCCATCTTAACACTAGAGGAACCTGCTGCAACTCGAGAAAAGCCAGGAGATTCTCCCCTCCAGGCGAGAAGAGGCCCTTTTCCGCTCGGGCGCCTCAAGGGAAATCACACCTTCCCTCTTGAACCTCGAAAGGATCCTTCACACTGCTGCCACAACTAAAGAAGCTCCCTGACATACTCGTCTCCACTCGAGAGGAACACCAGGGGTCAGCCACAACTCAAGAGGAGCACCGTTTTCCCATCCTCAGTTCGAGATGAGGGTTCCTTTCCCTGCTTCATCTGGAAAGGATTCCTGGTGTTCCCGTTGCATCTCAGGAGGAGGCGCTCTCAACAGCAAAGTCGAGAGGAACTCCAGGGGTCGTGCCACCATTCCAAAAGACACCCAAATGTCTCAGTCAACTCAAGATGAACCTGATTTCCCTTCACTGCCATGACTCTCACCCCGAGGATCGACTCACACTACAGGGGCACGTGTGACAACCCTGTTGCACCTTGCAGGAAAGCCACAGATCCCTGTGTCAACTCGACGGGAAGACTGACGCTGCTGCTACAGCTCGGGAGGAAAGTGGATGTGCCTGTCTCCACTCGAGACGAGACCTGACTCTCCGGTGGAGACTCCAGAGGAACCCCAAGATCCATGTCAGCACTGGACAGGAAACTTTAGGTTCCGGCCTCAGCTCCAGACGAGGACTTAGGACCCGGGACCGACTGGATAGGAATCCCGAGAGGCCCGTCACAACTCGCATGGAGACTGATCTTTTCTGAGGCCACACGAGCGGGTCCCTGAATTCCCCATCATAACTCAAAAGGAACCTGCCGCAACTCGAGAAAACCAGGATATTCTCCCCTCCAGGTGAGATGAGGCCCTTTTCCCCTGCAGCGAATACAGGGAAATCACACCTTATCTCTTGAAGCTCGAAATCATCCTTCATACCTTTTCCGCCACTCAAGAAGTTCCACGACACACCCGTTTTCAGTGGAACACCGAGAGTCCCATCACAACTCAAGAGGAGCCCCGTTGTCCCTTCCTCAGCTCGAGATGAGGGTTCCTTTCCCTTCTTCTTCGGGAAAGGATTCCCGGCATTCCCGTCACATCTCACGAGGAGAGGATCTCACCAGGAAAGTCGAGAGGAACTCCAGGGGTCATGCCACCATTCCAAAAGACCCCCAAATGCCTCACTCCACTCCAGATGAACCTGATTTCCCTGCACTGCCTCGACTGTCACCCCAAGTATCGACTCACACTACGGGGGAACATGTGACAGTCCTGTGGCACCTCAAGGGAAAGCCACAGATACCATCAACTCGATGGGAAAACTGACACTGCTGCTACAGCTGGGGAGGAGAGTGGACCAGAATGTCTACACTCGAGACGAGGCCTGACTCCCCAGTGGAGACTCCAGAGGAACCCCAAGATCCATGTCAGCACTGGAGAGGAAACCTCAGGTTCTGGCCTCAGCTCCAGACAAGGGCTTAGGACCCGGCACCGACTGGATAGGAATCCCAAGAGGCCTCTCGCAATTCACATGGAGACTGGCTTATCTTGAGGCCACATGAGCGAGTCCCTGAGGTTCCCATCATAACTCGAGAGGAACCTGCCACAGCTCGAGAAGAACCAGGAGATTCTCCCTTCCAGGCGAGTTGAGGCCCTTTTCCGCTGTGCCGTCTCGAGGGAAATCACACCTTCCCTCTTGAACCTCGAAAGGGTCCTTCACACCCTTTCTGTAACTCAAGAATTTCCCCAACATACGCGTCTCCACTCGAGAGGAAGACCAAGGGTCCCACCACAACAGAAAAGGATCCCCGTTTCCCCTCCTCTGCTCGAGATGGGGGTTCCTTTCCCTGCTACTTCGGGAAAGGATTCCCGGCGTTCCCGTTGCATCTCACGAGGAGGGGCTCTCAAAAGGAAAGATAAGAGGAACTCCAGGGTCGTGCCACCATTCCAAAAGACCCCCAAATATGTCAGTCCACTCCAGATGAACCTTATTTCCCTGCACTGCCTCTACTGACAGCCTGAGGATCAACTCACACCACAGTGGAATGTGTGACAGCCCTGTGGCACCTCGAGGGAAAGACACAGATCCCTGTGTCAACTTGACGGGAAGCCTGACACTGCTGCTACAGCTCTGGAGGAAAGTGGACGTGAATGTCTCCACTCGAGACAAGGCCTGACTGCCCTATGGAGACTCCAAAGGAACCCCAAGATCCATGTCAGCACTAGAGAGGAAACCTCAGCTTCTGGCCACAGCTATAGATGAGGACTTAGGACCGGCACTGACTGGAGAGGAATCCCGAGAGTCCCCTTGCAGCTCGCATGGAGACTGGCCTTTCCTGAGGCCACACGAGCGGGTCCCTGAGGTCCCCGTTGTAACTCGAGAGAAACCTACAGCAACTCGAGAAAAACCAGGAGATTCTCCCCTCCAGGCGAGACGAGGCCCTTTTCCGCTGCAGTGTCTCGAGGGAAATCACACTTTCCCTCTTGGACCTTGAAAGGGTCCTTCACAACCTTGCTGTAACTCAGGAAGTTCCATGATGTACCCGTCACCACTCGAGAGGAACACCGGGGACCCGCCACAACTCAAGAGGAGCCCCGTTGTCCCCTCCTCAGCTCGAGATGAGGGTTCCTTTCCCTGCTTCATCGGGAAAGGATTCCCAGCTTTACAGTCACATCTCAGGAGGAGGCACTGTCAGTAAAAATGTCGAGAGGAATTCCAGGGGCCGTTCCACCATTACAAAAGACCCCCATATGTTTCAGTCCACACTAGATGAACCTGATTTCCCTGCACTGCCTCGACTGTCACCGCAAGAATTGACTCACACCACCGGGTCATGTGTGACAGCCCTGTGGCACCTCGAAAGAAAGCCACAGTTCCCTGTGTCAACTCGACGAGTAGCCTGACACTGCTGCTACAGCTCAGGAGGAAAGCAGAGGTGCATGTATCCACCGAGACAAGGCCTGACTCCCTTGTGGAGACTCCAGAGAAACCCCAATATCCATGTCAGAACTCTAGAGGAAAACTCATCTTCCAGCCTCAGCTCCTGACGAGGACTTATGACCCGGCACCAACTGGAGAGAATACCCGAGAGGCCCATCACAACTCACATAGAGAATGGCCTTACCTGAGGCAACCCAAGCAGGTTCCTGAAGTCCCCATCATAATTCGAGAGGGACCTGAAGCAAATCAAGAAAAACCAGGAGATAACCCCCTCCAGGCGAGATGATGCCCTTTTCTGCTGTGGCATCTCAAGGGAAATCACACCATCCCTCTTGGATCTCGAAAGGGTCCTTCAAACCCTTGATGAAACTCAAGAAGTTCCACAACTTACCAGTCTCCACTCGAGAGGAACACCGAGGGTCCCATCACAACTCAAGAGGAGCCCCGTTGTCCCCTCCTCAGCTCGAGATGAGGGTTCCTTTCCTTGTTTCGTCAGGAAAGGATTCTCTGTGATCCTGTTGCATCTCATGAGGAGGGGCTCTCAACAGGAAAGTCGAGAGGAACTCCAGGGTCATGCCACCATTCCAAAAGACCCCCAAATGCCTCACTCCACTCCAGATGAACCTGATTTCCCTGCACTACCTCGACTGTCACCCCGAGTATTGACACACACCACGGGGGCATGTGTGACAGCCCTGTGGCACCTCGATGGAAAGCCACAGGTCCCTGTGTCAACTCGACGGGTAGCTTGACACTGCTGCTATAGCTTGGGATGAAAGCGGATATACAAGTCTCCACTTGAGATGAGGCCTGACTGCCCTAAGGAGACTCCAGAGGAACCCCAAGATCCATGTCAGCACTGGAGAGGAAACCTCAGATTCTGGCCTCAGCTATAGACGAGGACTTAAGACCGGCACCAACTGGAGAGGAATCCCAAAAGGCCCCTCGCAACTCGTTTCGAGACTGGCCTTTCCAAAGGCCACACGAGTGGGTCCTTGGGTCCCTGATGTAACTAAAGAGGAACCTACAGCAACTCGAGAAAAACCAGGACATTCTCCCTTCCAGGCGAGATGAGGCCCTTTCCCAGTGCGGCGTCTCGAAGGAAATCACATCTTCCCTCCTGGACCGCGAAAGGTTCCTTTACACCCTTGCTGCAACTGAAGAAGTTCCCCGACATATCCGTCTCCACTCGACAGGAACACCGAGGGTCCCGCCACAACTCAAGAGGAGCCCCGTGGTCCCGTCAACAGTTCGAGATAGGGTTGCTTTCCCTGCTTCATTTGGAAAGGATTCCCGGCCTTCCTGTCATTTCTCAGGAGTTGCTCTCAACAGGAAAGTCGAGAGGAACACCAGGGGTTTTGCCACCACTTCAAAAGACCCCCAAATGTCCCAGTCCACCCCAGATGAACCTGGTTACCCAGCACTGCCTCGACTGTCACCCCGAGTATCGACTCACACAACGGAGGCACGTGTGACAGCCCTGTGGCACCTCGAGGGAAATCCACAGATCCGTGTGGCAACTCGATGGGAAGCCTGACACTGCTGCTACAGCTCGGGAGGAAAGTGGACGTGCATGTCTTCATTCAAGACTAGGCCTGACTCCCGTTTGGAGACTCCAGAGGAACCCCAAGATCCATGTCAGCACTGGAGAGGAAACCTCAGGTTCTGGTGTCAGCTCCAGACGAGGACTTAGGACCCGGAACCGACTGGAGAGGAATCCCGAGAGGCTTCTCGCAACTCTCATGGAGACTGGCCTTTCCTGAGGCCACAAGAGCGGGTCCCTGTGGTCCCCTTCTTAACTTGAGAGGAACCTGCAGCCACTCGAGAAGAACCAGGAGATTCTCCCTCACAGGCGAGATGAGGCCCTTTTCTGCTGTGCCGTCTCGAGGGAAATCACACCTTCCCTCTTGAACCTCGAAAGGGTCCTTCACACCCTTTATGTAACTCAAGAATTTCCCCGACATACTCATCTCCACTAGAGAGGAAGACTGAGGGTCCTGCCACAACTCAAGAGGATCCCCGTTTCCCCATCTCTGTTTGAGATGAGGGTTCCTTTCCCTGCTACTTCGGGAAAGGATTCCCAGCGTTCCCTTCACATCTCATGAGAAGGGGCTCTCAAAAGGAAAGATAAGAGGGACTCCAGGGTCGTGCCACCATTCCAAAAGACCCCCAAATATCTCAGTCCACTCCAGATGAACCTGATTTCCCTGCACTGCCTCAAATGTTAGCCTGAGTATCGACTCACACCATGGAGGCACGTGCGACAGCAATGTGGCACCTCGAGGGAAAGACACAGATCCTTGTGTCAACTCGACAGGAAGGCTGACACTGCTGCTACAGTTTGGGAGGAAAGCGGACGTGCATGTCTCCACTCGAGACGAGGCCTGACTCCCCTGTGGAGACTCCAGAGGAACCCCAAGATCCATGTCAGCACTGGAGAGGAAACCTCAGGTTCTGGCCTCAGCTCCAGACACGGACTTCAGACCCTGCAAGACTGGAGAGTAATCCCCAGAGGCCCCTCGCAACTCACATGGAGACTGGCCTTTCCTGAGGCCACATGAACGGGTCCCTGATGTCCCTGTCTTAACTCGAGAGGGACCTGCCGCAACTCGGTAAAAACGAGGAGATTCTCCCTCACAGGCGAGATGAGGCCCTTTTCTGCTGCGGGGTCTCAAGGGAAATCACAGCATCCCTCTTTAACCTTGAAAGGGTCCTTCACACCATTGCCGCCTCTCAAGAAGTTCCCCAACATACACGTCTCCACTGGAGCGGACCTGGGAGGGTCTCGCCACAACTCAAGATGAGCTCTATTTTCCCTTCTTCAGTTCGAGATGAGGGTTCCTTTCCCTGCTTTGTCACAAAAGGATTCCTGGCATTCCCGTCACACCTCACAAGGAGGTGCTCTCAACATGAAAGTTGAGAGGAACTCTAGGGATCATGGCACCATTTCAAAAGACACCCAAATGTCTCAGTCCACTCCAAATGAACCTGATTTCCCTGCACACCTTGAGTGTCACATCGAGGATCGATTCACACCATGGTGGCATGTGTGACAGCCCTTGGCACATTGAAGGAAAGCTACAAATCCCTGTGCCAACTCTACGGCAAGACTGATGCTGCTGCTATAGGCCTGGAGGAGAGGGGACATGAATGTCTCCACTCGAGACGAAGCTTGAGTCTCCTGTGGAGACTCCAGAGGAACCCCAAGATCCATGTCAGCACTGGAGAGGAAACCTCAGGTTCCGGCCTCAGCTCCAGACAATGACTTAGGACCGAGCACCGTCTGGAGAGGAATCCCAAGAGGCCCCTAGAAACTTGCATTGAGAGTAGCCTTTCCTGAGGCCACATGAGCGGGTTCCTGAGGACCCCATCATAACTCGAGAGGAACCTGAAGCAACTCGAGAAGAACAAGGAGATTCAATTCTCCAGGCCAGATGAGGCCCTTTTCCACTGCAGCATCTCGAGAGAAATCACACCATCCCTTTTGAACCTTGAAAGGGTCCTTCACACCCTTGCTGCAAATCTAAAAGTTCCTTGACATATGCGTCTCCACTCGAGAGAAACACCGAGGGTCCCGCTACATCTCAAGAGGAGGCGCGTTTTCCCATCCTCAGCTCGAGATGAGGATTCCTTTCCCTGCTTTGTTGGGTATGGTTTCCAGGTGTTCCTGTCACATCTCACAAGGAGGATCTCTCAACAGGAAAGTCGAGAGGAACTCCAGGGGTCGTGCCATCATTCCAAAAGACACCCAAATGTCTCAGTCCACTCCAGATGAACCTGATTTCCCTGCACTGCCTCGACTGTCACCTCAAGTATCGACTCAAAACATGGTGGCAAGTGTGACAGCCCTGTGGCACCTCGAGGGAAAGCCAAAGATCCCTGTGTCAACTAGAAAGGAAGCCTGACGCTGCTGCTGCAGCTCGGGAGGAATGCGGACATGCATGTCTCCACTCGAGATGAGGCCTGACTCCCCTGTGGAGAAGCCAGAGGAACTCCAAGATCCATGTCAGCACTGGAGAGGAACCCTCAGGTTCCGGCTTCCGCTCCAGACGAGGACTTAGGACCTGGCACCAAATGGAGAGGAATCCCGAGAGGCCCCTAGCAACTCGCAAGGAGATGACCTTTCTGAGGCCACACGAGCGGGTCCCTGAGGTTCCCGTTGTAACTCGAGAGGAACTTCCGCACCTCGAGATGAACCAGGTGATTCTCCCCTCCAGGTGAGATGAGGCCCTTTTCCGCTGCGGCATCTCGAGGGAAATCACACCTTCCCTCTTGAACCTCAAAAAGGTCCTTCACACCCTTGCTCCAACTCAAGAGCTTCCACGATATACTCATCTCCACTCAAGAGCAACATCGAGGGTCCCACCACAACTCAAGAGAAGCCCCGTTTTCCTATCCTCAGCTCGAGATGAGTGTTCCTTTCCCTGCTTCATCAGGAGAGGATTTCTGGCATTCCCGTCTCATCTCAGGAGGAGGCGCTCTCAACAGGAAAGTCGAGAGGAACTTCAGGGGTCGTGCCACCATTCCAAAAGATCCCCAAATGCCTCAGTCCACTCCAGATGAACCCAATTTCCCAGCACTGCCTCGACTGTCACCCTGAGTATCGACTCACACCATGGTGGCACATGTGACAGCCCTGTGGCACCTTGAGGGTAAGCCACAGATCCCTGTGTCAACAGGATGGGAAGACTGACACTGCTGCTACAGCTTGGGAGGAAAGCAGACATGCATGTCTCCACTTGAGGCGAGGCCTGACTCCCCTGCAGAGACTCCAGAGGAACCCCAAGATCCATGACAGCATTGGAAAGGAAACCTCAGGTTCAGGCCTCAGCTCCAGACAATGACTTAGAACCCGGCACCGACTGGAGAGGAATGCTGAGAGGCCCCTGGCAACTCACATGGAGACTTGCCTTTCCTGAGGCCACACGAGAGGGTCCCTGAGGTCCTTGTCATAATTCGAGAGGGACCTGCCGCCACTCGAGAAAAACCAGGAGATTCTCCCCGCCAGACTATTTGAGGACCTTTTCCACTGCGGCATCTGGAGGGAAATCACACCATCCCTCTTGAACCTCGAAAGGATCCTTCACACCCTTGCTGCAACTCAAGAAGTTCCCTGACATACCCGTCTCCACTTGAGAGGAACATTAAGGGTCCCGTCACAACTCAAGAAGAGCCCCATTGTCCCCTCCTCTGCTGGAGATGAGGGTTCCTTTCCCTGCTTCAGTGGGAAGGATTCCCAGGATTCCTGTCGCATCTCAAGAGGAGGTGCTCTCAACAGGAGAGTTGAGGGGAACTCCAGGCATTGTGCCGCCATTCCAAAAGACCCCCAAATGTCTCAGTGCACTCCAGATGAGCCTGATTTCCCTGCACTGCCTCGACTGTAAACCCTGAACTGCCTCGACTGTCACCCCGATTATCGAGTCACACCACGGTGGCAGGTGCAACAGCCCTGAGGCACTGCAAGGGAAAGACACAGGTCCCTGTGTCAATTCACCCAGAAGCCTGACAATGCTGCTACATTTCGGGACAAAGCGGACGTGCATGTCTCCACTCTAGACGAGGCCTGACTCCCCTGTGAATACTCCAAAGTAACCCCAAGATCCATGTCAGTAGTGGAGAGGAAATCTCAGGTTCTGGCCTCAGATCCAGACGAGGACTTAGGACCCAGCACCAACTGGAAAGGGCATCCCCAGCGGCCTCTCACAACTCACGTGGAGACTGGCCATTCCTGAAGCTGAACAAGCGGGTTCCTGAGGTCCCCGTCAAAACTCGAGATGAACCTGCTGCAACTCGAGAAAAACCAGGAGATTCTCCCCTCCAGGTGAGGAGGCCCATTTCCTCTGTGCCGTCTTGAGGGAAATCACACCTTCCCTCTTGAACCTCGAAAGGGTCCTTCATACCCTTGCAGCAACTCAAGAAGTTCCCCGATATACCCACCTCTACTCGAGAGGAACACCGAGGGTCCCTCCACAACTCAAGAGGAGCCCCGTTGACCCCTCCTCACTTCGAGATAAGGGTTTCTTTCCCTGCTTCATCAGGAAAGGTTTCCCAGCATTCCCATCACACCTCAGGATGAGGCGCTCTCAAAAGGAAAGTTGAAATGAATTCCAGGGGTCGTGCCACCATTCCCAAAGACCCCCAAATGTCTCAGTCCACTCCAGATGAACCTGATTTCCCTGCCCTGCCTCGACTGTCACCCCAAGTTTCAACTCACACCTCAGTGGCACATGTTACAGCCCTGTGGCACCCTGAGGGAAAGCCAGAGATCCCTGTGTCAACTCGACGGGAAGCCTAACACTGCTGCTACAGCACGGGAGGAAAGTGGACGTGCATGTCTCCACTTGAGACGAGGCCTGACTCCCCTGTGGAGACTCCAGATGAACTCCAAGATCCAAGTCAGCACTGGAGAAGAAACCTCAGTTTCCAGCTTCAGCTCCAGACGAGATCTTAGGACCCGGCACTGACTGGAGAGGAATCGCAAGAGACCCCTCGCAACTCGCATGGAGACTGGCCTTTCCTGAGGTCACATGAGCGGGTCCCTGAGGTCCCCGTTTTAACTCGAGAAGGACCAGTCGCAACTCGAGAAAAACCAGGACATTCTCCCCTCCAGGCGAGATGAGCTCCTTTTCCACTGCGGCGTCTTGAGGGAAATCACACCTTCCCTCTTGGACCTCAAAAGGGCCCTTCACACACTTGCTGCAACTCAAGAAGTTCCCCGACATAACCATCTCCACTCCAGAGGAACACCAAGGGTCCCGTCACAACTCAAGAGGATCCCTGTTGTCCCTTCCTCAGCTCCAGATGAGGGATCTTTTCCCTGCTTCCTTGTGAAAGGATTCCCAGCATTCCCGTTGCATCTCAAGAGGAGCCGCTCTCAACAAGAAAGTCGAGACGAACTCCGGGGGTCGTTCCACCATTCCAAAAGATCTCCAAATAACTCAGTCCACTCCAGATGAACCTGATTTCCCTGTACTGCCTCCACTGTCACACTAAATTTCGAATCACACTACGTTGGCACGTGTGACAGCCCTGTGGCACCTCGAAGGAAAGCCACAGGTCCCTGTGTTAACTCAACGGGAAGTCTGAGACTTCTGCTACAGCTCGGGAGGAAAGCTGAACATGCATGTCTCCACTCGAGACAAGGCCTGACTCCCCTGTGACGACTCCAAAGGAACCCCAAGATCCATGTCAGCCCTGGAGTGAAAACCTCAGGTTCCGGCCTCAGCTCCAGACGAGGTCTTAGGACCCTGCACTGACTGGAGAGGAATCCCGAGAGGCCCTTCACAACTCGCATGGAGACTGGCCTTTCCTGAGGCCACAGAGGCGGGTCCTTGTGGTCCCCATCATAAAGCGAGAGGGACCTGCCACTACTCAAGAAAAACCAGGAGATTCTCCCCTCCAGGCGAGATGAGGCCCTTTTCTGATGCTGTGTCTCGAGGGAAATCACGACTTCCTTCTTGAACCTCGAAACTGCAAGAAGTTTCACACCCTTGCTGCAACTCAAGAAGTTCCACAACATAACCGTCTCCTCTCGAGAGAAACACTGAGGGTCCCGTCACAACTCAAGAAGAGCCCTGTTGTCCCCTCCTCTGCTGGAGATGAGGGTTCCATTCCTTGCTTCGTCGGGAAGGATTCCCGGCATTCCCGTCGCATCTCAAGAGGAAGTGTTCTCAACAGGAGTGTCGATGGGAACTCCAGGCATTGTGCCACCATTCCAAAAGACCCCCAAATGTCTCAGTGCACTACAGATGAACCTGACTTCCCTGCACTGCCTCGACTGTCACCCCTGCACTGCCTCGACTGTCACCCCGATTATCGAGTCACACCATGGCGGCACGTGTGACAGCCCTGCAGCACTGCAAGGGAAAGACACAGATCCCTGTGTCAATTCGCCTGGATGCCTGACACTGCTGCTACAGTTTGGGACAAAGCAGACGTGCATGTCTCCACTCTAGACGAGGCCTGACTCCCCTGTGAAAACTCCAAAGTAACCCCAAGATCCATGTCAGCACTGCAGAGGAAACCTCAGGTTCTGGGCTCAGCTCCAGACGAGGACTTAGGACCCGGCACCAACTGGAAAGCAATCCCCAGAGGCCACTCGCAACTCACGTGGAGACTGGCCATTCCTGAAGCTGCACGAGCGGGTTCCTGAGGTCCCCGTCATAACTCGAGATGAACCTGCTGCAACTTGAGAGAAACCAAGTGATTCTCCCCTCCAGGCGAGATGACTCCCTTGTCCGCTGAATCATCTCGAGGGAAATAACACCTTCCCTCTTCAACCTCCAAAGAGTCCTTCACATCCTTGCTGCAACTCAAGAAGTTCCCTGAAATATCAGTCTCCACTCGAGAGGAGAGCCGAGGGTCCCGCCACAGCTCAAGAGGAACCTGTTGTCCCCTCCTCAGGTCGAGATGAGGGTTCCTTTCCTCAAGATGAGGGTTCCTTTCCCTGCTTTGTCTGAGAAGGATTTCCGGCGTTCCCATCGCGTCTCAAGAGGAAGCGCTCTCAAGAGGAACGTCGAGAGGAACTCCAGGGTCATGCCACCATTCAAAAGAACCCCAAATATCTCAGTCCACTCCAGATGAACGTGCTTTCCCTGCACTGTGTCAAATGTCACCTTGAGTACCGACTCTCACCACGGTGGCTCGTGTGAGAGCCCTGTGTCACCTCGAGGGAAAGACACAGATCCCTGTGTCAACTCGATGGGGAGCCTGACACTGCTGTAACAGCTCGGGAGGAAAGCGAACATGCATGTCACCATTCGAGACAAGCCCTGACTCCCCTGTAGATACTCCAGAGGAACCCCAAGGTCCATGTCAGCACTGGAGAGGAAACTTCAGTTTCCGGCCTCAGCTCCAGATGAGGACATAAGCCCCGGCATTGACTGGAGAGGAATTCAGAGAGGCCCCTTGCAACACAAATGGAGACTGGCCTTTCC
Organism: Sylvicapra grimmia; assembly: GCA_006408735.1. NCBI lineage: Eukaryota > Metazoa > Chordata > Mammalia > Artiodactyla > Bovidae > Sylvicapra > Sylvicapra grimmia. The sequence continues at coordinate 106,808 of SJYH01006976.1, read as the reverse complement.
TGAGGCCACACGAGTGGGTGCCTGAGGTCCCCCGTCAAAATTCGAGAGGGACCTGCCGCAACTCTAGAAGAACCAGGAGATTCTCCCCTCCAGGCGAGATGAGGCCATTTTCTGCTGTGGTGTCTCAAGGGAAATCACACCTTCCCTCTTGAACCTCAAAAGGGTCCTTCACACCCTTGCTGCAACTCAAGAAGTTCCCCAACATACCCGTCTCCACTCGAGAGGAACACCGAGGGTCCCGCCACTACTCAAGAAGAGCCCCGTTGTCCCCTCCTCAGCTCGAGATGATGGTTCCTTTCACTGATTCGTTGACTAAGGATTCCCGGTGTTTCCTTCACATCTCAAGAGGAGGCGATCTCAATAGGAAAGTCAAGAGGAACTCCATGGGTCGTGCCACCATTCCAAACAACCCCCAAATGTCTCAGTCCACTCCAGGTGAACCTGATTTCCCTGCACTGCTTCGTCTGTCAACCTGAGTATCGACTCACACCATGGAGGCACATGTGACAGCCCTGTGGCACCTCCAGTGAAAGCCACAGATCCCTGTGTCAACTTGACAGGAAGTCTGACACTGCTGCTACAGCTCAGGAGGAAAGTGGACGTGCATGTCTCCACTCGAGACGAGGCCTGACACCCGTGTGGAGCCTCGAGAGGAAACCCAAGATCCATGTCAGCACTGGAGAGGAAACCTCAGGTTCCGGCCTCAGCTACAGACAAGGACTTTGGACCCAGCACCGACTGGAGAGGAATCCCGAGGGGCCCCTGGCACCTTGCATGGAGACTGGCCTTTCCTGTGGCCACAAGAGCGGGTCCCCGAGGTCCCCATTGTAACTTGAGAGGGACCTGCCACAACTCGAGAAAAAACAGGAGATTCTCCCTTTCAGGCGAGATGAGGCCCTTTTCTACTGCGGCATCGCGAGGGAAATCACACCTTCCCCCTTGAACCTCGAAAGGGTCCTTCACACCCTTGCTGCAACTCAAGAATTTCCCCAATGTACCCGACTGCACTTGAAAGGAACACTGAGGGTCCCACCACAACTCAAGAGGAGCCCCGTTTTCCCCTCCTCAGCTTGAGATGAGGGTTCCTTTCCCTGCTTCGTTGGGAAAGGATTCCTGGCATTCCTGTCGCATCTCAAGAGGAGGCGCTCTCACCAGGAATGTCGAGAGAAACACCAGTGGTCGTCCCACCAATCCAAAAGATCCCCAAATGGTTCAGTCCACTCCAGATGATCCTGATTTCCCTGCACTGCCTCGAATGTCACCCCGACTATCGAGTCACACCACGGTGGCACGTATGACAGCCCAGAGGCAACACAAGGGAAAGACACAGATCCCTGTGTCAATTCGCCGGGAAGACGGACACTGCTGCTATACCTCGGGAAAAAATCGGAATTGCATGTCTCCACTAGAGACGAGGCTTGACTCCTCTGTGGAGACTCCAGAGGAAACCCAAGATCCATGTCAGCTCTGGAGAGGAGATCTCAAGTTGCGGCCTCATCTCCAGACAAAGACTTAGGACCCAGCACCGACTGGAGAGTATCCCGAGAGGCCTCTCACAACTCGCATGGAGACTGGCCTTTCCTGAAGCTGCACAGTGGGATCCCTGAGGTCCTCATCGTAACTCGAGAGCAATCTACTGCAACTCGAGAAAAACCAGGAGATTCTCCCCTCCAGGCGAGATGAGGCCCTTTTCCACTGCGGCATCTCTAGGGAAATCACACCTTCCCTCTTGGACCTCGAAAGGTTCCTTCACACTCTTGCTGCAACTCAAGAACTTCCCCGACATATCTGTCTCCACTTGAGAGGAACACCGAGGGTCCCGCCGCAACTCAAGAGGAGCTCCGTTGTCCCCGCCTCAGCTCAAGATGAGGGTTCTTTTCCCTGCTTCATCGGGAAAGGATTTCCGGCGTTCCCGTAGCTTCTCAGGAGGAGGTGCTCTCAACAGGAAAGTCGAGAGGAACTCCAGAGGTCATTCCACCATTCCAAAAGACCCTGAAATGTTTCAGTCCTCTCTAGATGATCCGGATTTCCCTGCACTGCCTCGACTGTCAGCCCTGCACTGCCTCGACTCTCACACCGAGCATCGAGTCACACCATGGGGGCATGTGTGACAGCCCTGTGGCACCTCGAGGGAAAGCCACAGATCCCTGTGTCAACTCAATGGGAAGCCTGACACTACAGCTACATCTCGGTAGGAAAGTGGACGTGCATGTCTGCACTCGAGACGAGGCCTGACTCCCCTGTGGAGACTCCAGAGGAACCCCAAAATCCATGTCTGCACTAGAGAGGAAACCTCAGGTTCCAGCCTCAACTCCATACCAGGACTTTGGACCCGGCCCCTATAGGAGAGGAATCCCAAGAGGCCCCTTGCAACTCGCATGAAGACTGGCCTTTCCTGAGGCAACACGGGCGGGTCCCTGAGGTCCCCTTTGTAACTCGAGAGGAACCTGCCCCAACTGGAGAAGAACCAGGAGATTCTCCCCTCCAGGCGAGATGAGGCCTTTTTCTGCTGTGGCATCTCGAGGGAAATCACACCTTCCCTCTTGAACCTTGAAAGGGTCCTTCACACCCTTGCTGCAACTCAAGAAGTTCCCTGACATACCCATCTCCACTCGAGAGGAACACCGCGGGTCGAGATGAGGGTTCCTTTCCCTGCTTCATCAGAAAATGATTCCCGGCATTCACGTCGGATCTCAAGAGAAGGCGCTCCCTACAGGAAAGTCGAGAGGAACTCCAGTGGTCATGCCACCATTCCCAAAGACACAGAAAGTTCTCAGTCCACTCCAGATGAACCTGATTTCCCTGCACTGCCTCGACTGTCACACTGCGTATACCCTCACACCAGGTTGTCACGTGTGACAGCCCTGTGGCACTTCGAGGAAAAGTCACAGATCCCTGTGTCAACTTGATGGGAAACCTGACACTGCTGCTACAGCTAGGGTGGGAAGCAGACGTGAATGTCTCCACTCGAGACAAGGCCTGACTCCACTGTGGAGACTCCAGAGGAACCCCAAGATCCATGTCAGCACTGGAGAGGAAACCTCAGTTTCTGGCCTCAGCTCCAGATGAGGACTTAGGACCTGGCACCAACTGGAGAGGAATCCCGAGAGGCCCCTTGTAACTCGCATGGAGACTGGCCTTACCTGAGGGCACATGAGCAGGTCCCTGAGTTCCCCATCGTAACTCGAGAGGAACCTTCCACAACTCGAGAAGAACCAGGAAATTCTCCCCTCCAGGCGAGATGAGGCCCTTTTCCCCTCAGGTGTCTTGAGGGAAATCACACCTTCCCTCTTGAAGCTCAAAAGGGTCCTTCACACCCTTGCTGCAAATCAAGAAGTTGGCCAACATGCCCGTCTCCACTCGACAGGAACACCGAGGTTTCCGCCACAACTCAAGAAGAGCCCACTTTTCCCCTTCTCAGCTCAAGATGAGAGTTGCTTTCCCTGCATCGTCATGAGAGAATTCTTCGGCATTCCCGTCGCATCTCACGGGGGGGGGGGGGTTTAAACAGGAAAGTCGAGAGGAATTCCAAGGGTCATGCCACCATTACCAAAGATCCACAAATGTCTCAGTCTACTCCAGATGAATCTGATTTCCCTGCACTGCCTCGACTGTCACCCCGAATATGGATTCACACCACAAAGGCACGTGTGACAGCACTGTGGCACCTGACGGAAAGTCAAAGATGCCTGTGTCAACTCGATGGGAAGCCTCACACTGCTGCTACAGCTCGGGAGGAAAGCAGACATGCATGTCTCCACTCAAGACAAGGACCGACTTCTCTGAGGAGAACCCAGAGGAACCCCAAGATCCATGTCAGCACTGGAGATGAAATTTCAGGTTCCGGCCTGATCCACAGACAAGGACTAAGGACCCAGCACTGACTGGAGAGGAATCCCGAGATTCCCCTCCCAACTCAAAAGGAGACTGGCCTTTCCTGAGGCCACACGAGTGGGTCCCTGAGGTCCCCATTGTAACTCGAGAGGAACCTGCCGCAACTCTAGAAGAACCAGGAGATTCTCCCCTCCAAGAGAGATGAGGCCATTTTCCACTGCTACGTCTCGAGGGAAATCACACCTTCCCTCTTTAAGCTCGAAAGGGTCTTCACTCCCTTACTGCAACTCAAGAAGTTCCCCAACATACAGGTCTCCACTCGAGAGGAACACAGAGGGTCCTGCCACAACTCAAGAGGAGCCCCATTTTCCCCTCCTCAGCTTGAGATGAGGGTTCCTTTCCCTGCTTCGCTGTGAGAGGATTCCTGGCGTTCCCATCGCATCTCACGAGGAGGCGCTCTAAACAGGAAAGTTGAGAGGAACTCCAGGGGTCGTGCCACCATTCCCAAAGAAACCCAAATGTCTCAGTCCACTCCAGATGAACCTGATTTCCCTGCACTGCCCCGACTGTCACCATGGTTATCAACTCAAACCACAGTAGCACATGTGACACCCCTTTGACACTTCAAGGGAAAGCCACAGATACCTGTGTCAACCTGACAGGAAGCCTGACACTGCTGCTAGAGCTTGCATGAAAAGCAGACATGCATGTCTCCACTCAAGACGAGGCCTGACTCCCCTGAGGAGACTCCAGAGGAACCCCAAGATCCATGTCAGCACTGGAGAGGAAACCTCAGGTTCCATCCTCAGCTCCAGACGAGGACTTAGGACCTGGCACCGACTGGAGAGGAATCCCGAAAGGCCGCTTGCAACTCGCAAGGTGACTGGCCTTGACGGAGGCCTCATGAGCGTGTCCTTGAAGTCCCCATCGTAACTCGAAAGGAACCTGTCGCAACTCGAGAAAAACTAGGAGATTCTCCCCTCCAGGCGAGGTGAGGCCCTTTTCCGCTGTGGCAACTCGAGGAAAATCACACTTTCCCTCTTGAACCTTGAAAGGGTCCTTCACACCCTTTCTGCAAATCAAGAAGTTCCCCAACATGCCCGTCTCCACTCGACAGGAACCCCGAGGGTCCTGCCACAACTCAAGAGGAGCCCCTTTTTCCCCTCCTCAGCTCAAGATGAGAGTTACATTCCCTGCTTTGTTGTACGAGAATTCTTTGGCAATCCCGTCACATCTCACAAGTAGGCGCTCTCAACAGGAAAGTCGAGAGGAATTCCAGGAGTCATGCCACCATCCCCAAAGATCCACAAATGTCTCAGTCCACTCCAGATGAACCTGATTTCCCTGCACTGCATAGACTGTCACCGCGAATATGGACTCACACCACAGTGGCATGTGTGCCAGCCCTGTGGCACAGGATGGAAAGCCACAGATCCCTGTGTCAACTTGATGGGAAACCTGAGACTGCTGCTACAGCTCGGGAGGAAAGCAGACATGCATATCTCCACTCGAGCCGAGGCCTGACTCCCCTGTGGAGACTTCAGAGGAACCCCAAGATCCATGTCAGCACTGGAGAGGAAACTTCAGGTTTTGGCCTCAGCTCCAGACGAGGACTTAGGACCCGGCACTGACTGGAGAGGAATCCTGAGAGGCCCCTCGCATTTTGCATGGAGACTGGCCTATCTTGAGGCCACAGGAGCGGGTCCCTGAGGTTACCATCATAACTCGAGAGGAACCTGCTGCAGCTCGAGAAGAACCAGGAGATTCGCCCCGCCAGGCAAGAGGAAGCCCTTTTCCGCTGTGGTGTCTTGAGGGAAATCACACCTTCCCTCTTGAACCTCGAAAGGTTCCTTCACACCCTTGCTGCAACTCAAGAAGTTACCTGACATACCCATCTCCACTCAAGAGGAACACCGAACGTCCTGCCACAAATCAAAAGAAACCCTGTTATCACCTCCTCAGCTCGAAATGATGGTTGCTTTCCCTGCTTCATCGGGAAAGGTTTCCCGATGTTCCCGTAGCATCTGACGAGGAGGCACACTCAAGAGGAAAGTCAAAAAAAAAAAAATAAAATAAATAAAAAATATAATAAAATAAAAAAAGAGGAAAGTCGAGAGGAACACCAGAGGTCATGCCACCATTCCAGAAGATCCACAAATGTCTCAGTCCACTCCAGATGTACCTGATTTCCCTGCACTGCCACGACTGTCACCCTGAGTATCGACTCACACCATATTGGCACGTGTGACAGTGCTGTGAAGCCTCAAGGGAAAGCCACAGATCCCTGTGTCACCTCGATAGGAAGAATAACACTGCTGCCACAGCTTGGGAGAAAAGTGGACGTGCGTGTTTCCACTTGAGACAAGGCCTGACTCCCCTGTGGAGACTCCAGAGGAACCCCAAGATCCATGTCAGCACTGGAGAGGAAACTTCGGGTTCTGGCCTCAGCTCCAGACGAGGACTTAAGACCCAGCACTGACTGGAGAGGAATCCTGAGAGGCCCCTCACCAGTCGCATGGAGACTGGCCTTTCCTGAGGCCACATGAGCCGGTCCCTGAGGTCCTCATCGTAACTCGAGAAGGACCTGCCAAAACTCGAGAAACACCAGGAGATTCTCCCCTCCAGGTGAGATGAGACTATTTTCTGCTGTGGCGTCTCGATGGATNATGTCTCCACTCGAGAAGAGTCCTGACTCTCCTGTGGAGACTCCAGAGGAACCCCAAGATCCATGTCAGCACTGGAGAGGAAACTTCGGGTTCTGGCCTCAGCTCCAGACGAGGACTTAAGACCCAGCACTGACTGGAGAGGAATCCTGAGAGGCCCCTCACCAGTCGCATGGAGACTGGCCTTTCCTGAGGCCACATGAGCCGGTCCCTGAGGTCCTCATCGTAACTCGAGAAGGACCTGCCGAAACTCGAGAAACACCAGGAGATTCTCCCCTCCAGGTGAGATGAGACTATTTTCTGCTGTGGCGTCTCGATGGATATCACACCTTCCCTCTTGAACCTCGAAAGGGTCCTTCACACCTTTGCTGCAACTCAAGAAGTTCCCAGACATACCCGTCTCCACTCGAGAGGAACACCGAGGATCACGCCACAAATCAAAAGGAGCCCAGTTATCACCTCCTCAGCTTGAAATGAGGGTTACATTCCCTGCTTCATCGGGAAAGGTTTCCCAGCATTCCTGTTGCATCTCACAAGGAGGCACACTCAAGAGGAAAGTCGAAAAATAAATAAATAAATAAAAAATAAAATTTTTTTAAAAATGGGAAAGCCAAGAGGAACACGAGGGGTCATGCCACCATTCCAGAAGATCCACAAATGTCTCAGTCCACTCCAGATGAACCTGATTTTCCTGCACTGCAACGACTGTCACCCCGAGTATCAACTCACACCACGTTGGCACGTGTGACAGCGCTGTGAAACCTCGAGGGAAAGCCACAGATCCCTATGTCACCTCGACGGGAAGAATGACGCTGCTGCTACAGCCAGGGAGAAAAGCAGACATGCACATCTCCACTTGAGACAAGGCCTGACTCCCCTGTGGAGACTCCAGATGAACCCCAAGATCCATGTCAGCACTGGAGAGGTAACCTCAGGTTCTGGCCTCAGCTCCAGACGGGGACTTAGGAGCCAGGACAGACAGAGGAATCCCGAGAGGCCCCTCACAACTCTCATGGAGACTGGCCTTTCCTGAGGCCACAGAGCGGGTCCCTAAGGTCCCCGTCTTAACACTAGAGGAACCTGCTGCAACTCGAGAAAAGCCAGGAGATTCTCCCCTCCAGGCGAGAAGAGGCCCTTTTCCACTTGGGCACCTCGAGGGAAATCACACCTTCCCTCTTGAACCTCAAAAGGGTCCTTCACACCGCTGCCACAACTAAAGAAGTTCCCCGACATACCCGTCTCCACTCGAGAGGAATATTGGGGGTCCCGCCACAACTCAAGAGGAGCCCCGTTTTTCCATCCTCAGCTCGAGATGAGGGTTCCTTTCCCTGCTTCCTCAGGAAAGGATTCCTGGAGTTCCCGTCACATCTCACAAGGAGGTGCTCTCAAAGTCAAGAGGAACTCCAGGGGTCGTGCCTCCATTCCAAAAGATGCCCAAATGTCTCAGTCCACTCCTGATGAACCTGATTTCCCTACACTGCCTCGATTCTCACCCCGAGTATCTACTCACACTATGAGGGTCCATGTGACAGCCCTGTCGCACCTTGAGGGAAAGCCACAGAGCCCTGTGTCAACTTGACAGGAAGAATGACGTTGCTGCTACAGCTTGGGAGAAAAGTGGACGTGCATGTCTCCACTCGAGACGAGGCTGACTGCTCTGTGGAGACTCCAGAGGTAACCCAAGTTCCATGTCAGCACTGGAGAGGAAACCTCAGGTTCCAGCCTCAGCTCCAGATGAGGACTTAGGACCCGGCACCGACTGGAGAGGAATCCCGAGAGGCCCCTTGCAACTTGTATGGAGACTGGCCTTTCTTGAGGCCACACGAGCGGGTCCCTGAGGTTCCCGTCGTAACTATAGAGGAACCTTCCGCAACTCGAGAAGAACCCGGAGATTTTCCCCTCCAGGAGAGATGAGGCCCTTTTCAGCTGCGGCATCTCGAGGGAAATCACACCTTCCCTCTTGAACCTTGAAAGGGTCCTTCACACCCTTGCTGCAACTCAAGAAGTTCCATGACATACGCATCTCCACTCGAGAGCAACACCAAGGATCCCGCTTAAACTCAAGAGGAGCCCCGTTTTTCTCTCCTCAGCTCGAGATGAGGGTTCCTGCCAGGGTCCAGCCCGGGTGGATCCAGGGAATTCAAAGCGGGGATGGTGTTAGCGAGGATAGACTTATTTATTTATTAATATAAGATTAGATTAGGAAGAAATAGTGTAGTAGGAAAATTAAGTGGAGAAAGGAGGCTGAATAACTTGGTTTACGTGGAAAGCCAATAAATTTCCAGACAAGGAACTTGCACCCTCTACGTTAGGCCGCCGGTGTCCATTTGAATATCAGAGAGAGCCCTGCCTTGGGCTCTCCCTCTTACAGATCTTAGAAGCCAGGACAAGTAAATAGACTTGGTGAGCCACACCGCTCCAGATGGGAATTAAGCCTGAAGTTGGAGTAAAGAGGAGAAACGGGGGAAACCAGTCCAGGAATTGCCCTGGCCTCTATTTTCTAGAATGTCCTTTATATCTTTTTGATTGTATATAGAGATCAATGGGTAATATAAAATTATGCAGCATCAGCAGCCCTGACTCTTATCAAAACCAGGCTTTTCTCTCTGCATACCTAATTATATATACAAGCCTTAGGTGATTTACATCATCTTATAGCCAGAGGGCCAATTAACATTTTACAGCCTTTTTTCTGATAACGGTTTGTCAACCAGAAGACTTATTTATGTTGATCTTCCCAAAGTCTGGTGCCACTCTCAGCACTAAATAAAGTTACATTCTTACATAGCAAGGACACAAGAGGTGTGCAGTGATATATAACAAAGAAAAGTAATTAACTCAAAAGTCTAGTGTTGCTTACATCAAAACTACTATATACCTTTACCATATCCTATTTACATTGATTAACATCCTCCCAGGCACCTAAAAGATAAAGAATATGGAGGCCTGGCAGCAATCATTGAGTCAACAGTGAAAACTCGTCACCAATATGATTTTTAACTCTTTAGAAAAGGCTCTGTTATTTAAGATGCTTTTAAGCTTTGTGCCTCTCGCGGTTGGGGGCTGTAAGCAATTCACAAGCTGTAAGAGGTCTGGGGAACCTGTTAGGCAAGCTAGAGAGCTATCAGAGGGGGTTTAACTGAAACATCCCTTTCAAATGCAGAAGACTAAAGCCCTGATTTAACTTTTTCCAGAGAATATTAGAAGAGTGGAAAAGCAGAGTACAGAGGCTGGCAGATTCTTATATTTTTTGGGGGGGGTGGATGCTCAGGAAATTCCAGGGGGAACCCCTGAAACCTGATCACGTCCTTGCGTTTGTCAGGCTTCCTTCCACATGACCTTGTCACGGGTGGGATTCCTCACACTGGCCCCCGACAGGTTCCTTTCCCTGCTTCATTGAGAGAGGATCACTGGCATTCCCTTCTAATCTCAGGAGGAGGCGCTCTCAATAGGAAAGTCGAGAGGAACTCCAGGGGAAGTGCAACCATTCCAAGAGACCCTCAAATGTCTCAGTCAACTCCAGATGAACCTGATTTCCCTGCACTGCCTCCACTGTCACCCTGAGTATCAACTCACACCACTGTGTCAAGTGTGACAGCCCTGTGGCACCTCAAGGGAAAGACACAGATCCCTGTGTCAACTCGACAGGAAGCCTGACACTGTTGCTACAGCTCGGGAGGAAAGCAGACATGCATGTCTCAACGTGAGATGAGGCCTGACTCCCATGTGGAGACTCCAGAGGAACCCCAGGATCCATGTCAGCACTGGAGAGGAAACCTCAGGTTCCAGCCTCAGCTCCAGACAGGACTTAAGACCTGGCACCAACTGGAGAGGAATCCCGAGAGGCCCGTCGCAACTCGCATGGAGACCGGCCTTTCCTGAGGCCACACGAGTGGGTCCCTGCGGTCCCCTTCGTAACTTGAGAGGAACCTGCAGCAACTCGAGAAGAACCAGGAGATTCTCCCCTCCAGGCGAGTTGAGGGCCTTTTCCTCTGTGGCGTCTCGAGGGAAATCACACCTTCCCTCTTGAACCTCGAAAGGGTCCTTCACACACTTTCTGTAACTCAAGAAGTTCCACGACATACTCGTCTCTATTTGAGAGCAACACCGAGGGTCCCGCCACAACTCAAGAGGAGGCCCGTTTTCCTCTCCTCAGCTCGAGATGAGGGTTCCTTTCCCTGCTTCGTCGGGAAAGGATTCCCAGCGTTCCTGTCTCATCTCACGAGGTGGCGCTCTCAACAGGAAAGTCGAGAGAAACTCCAGGGGGCCGTTCCACCATTCCAAAAGACCCCCAAATGTCTCAGTCCACTCCAGATAAACCTGATTTCCCTGCACTGCCTCGACTGTCACCCCTAGTATCGACTCACACCACAGTGGCACGTGTGACAGCCCTGTGGCACCTCGAGGGAAAGTCACACATCCCTGTGTCAACTCGATGGGAAGACTGACACTGCTGTGACAGTTCTGGAGGAAAGCTGACGTGAATGTCTCCACTCGAGACAAGGCCTGACTCCCCTGTGGATACTCCAGAGGAACCCCAAGATCCATGTCAGCACTGGAGAGGAAACCTCAGTTTCCGGCCTCAGCTTCAGACGAGGACTTAGGACCCGGCAGCGACTGGAGAGGAATTCTGAGAGGCCCCTCGCAACTTGCATGGAGACTGGCCTTTCCTGAGGCCACATGAACAGGTCCCTGAGGTCCCGCCACAACTCAAGAGGAGCCCCTTTGTCCCCTCCTCAGCTCGAGATGAGGGTTCCTTTTCCTGCTTCGTTGGGAAAGGATTGCTGGTGATCCCGTCACATCGCAGGAGGAGGCGCTCTCAACAGGAAAGTAGGAAAGTTGATTGTCACTCCAGGGTTGGTGCCACCATTCCAAAAGACCCCCAAATATCTCAGTCCACTCCAGATGATCCAGATTTCCCTGCACTGCCTCAAATGTCATCCTGAGTATCAAGTCACACCAAGGTGGCACGTGTGACAGCCCTGAGGCACCACAAGGGAAAGACACAGATCCTTGTGTCAATTCGCCCAGAAGCCTGACNAGTGGCACGTGTGACAGCCCTGTGGCACCTCGAGGGAAAGTCACACATCCCTGTGTCAACTCGATGGGAAGACTGACACTGCTGTGACAGTTCTGGAGGAAAGCTGACGTGAATGTCTCCACTCGAGACAAGGCCTGACTCCCCTGTGGATACTCCAGAGGAACCCCAAGATCTGTGTCAGCACTGGAGAGGAAACCTCAGTTTCCGGCCTCAGCTTCAGACGAGGACTTAGGACCCGGCAGCGACTGGAGAGGAATTCTGAGAGGCCCCTCGCAACTTGCATGGAGACTGGCCTTTCCTGAGGCCACATGAACAGGTCCCTGAGGTCCCGCCACAACTCAAGAGGAGCCCCTTTGTCCCCTCCTCAGCTCGAGATGAGGGTTCCTTTTCCTGCTTCGTTGGGAAAGGATTGCTGGTGATCCCGTCACATCGCAGGAGGAGGCGCTCTCAACAGGAAAGTAGGAAAGTTGATTGTCACTCCAGGGTTGGTGCCACCATTCCAAAAGACCCCCAAATATCTCAGTCCACTCCAGATGATCCAGATTTCCCTGCACTGCCTCAAATGTCATCCTGAGTATCAAGTCACACCAAGGTGGCACGTGTGACAGCCCTGAGGCACCACAAGGGAAAGACACAGATCCTTGTGTCAATTCGCCCAGAAGCCTGACACTGTTGTTACACCTCAGGAAGAAATTGGAAGTACATGTCTCCACTTGAGACGAGGACTGACTCCACTGTGGAGACACCAGAGGAACCCCCAGATCCATGTCAGCACTAGAGAGGAAACCTCAGGTTCCAGCCTGAGCTCTAGATGAGGACTTAGGACTCGGCACCGACTGGAGAGGTATTCCGAGAGGCCTTTTGCAACTTGCATGCAGAATGGCCTTTCCAGAAGCTGCACTATTGGTTCCCTGAGGTCCCGGTCGTAACTCGAGAGAGACCTGCCACAACTCGAGAAAAACCAGGAGATTTTCCCCTCCAGGCGAGATGAGGGCCTTTTCCACTGCAGTGTCTCGAGGGAAATCACGCCTTCCCTCTTGGACCTCAAAAGGGTCCTTCATACCCTTGCTGCAACTCAACAAGTTCCCCAACATAAGTCTCTCCACTCGAGAGGAACACTGAGGGTCCCACCACAACTCAAGATGAGCCCCGTTGCCCCCTCCTCAGCTCGAGATGAGGGTTCCTTTCCCTGCTTCATTGGGAAAGGATTCCTGGTGTTCCTGTCGCAACATAAGAAGAGGTGCTCTCAACAGGAAAGTAGAGAGGAACTCCAGGGGTCGTGCCACCATTCCAAAAGACCCACAAAAGTCTCCATCCACACCAGATGAACCTGATTTCCCAGGACTGCCTCAACTGTCACCCTGAGTATCGAGTCACAACATGGTGGCACGTGTGACAGCCCTATGGCACCTCGAGGGAAAGCCACAGATCCCTGTGTCAACTCGATGGGAAGCCTGACACTGCTGCTACAGCACAGGAGGAAATGGACGTGCATGTCTCCACTCGAGACGAGGCCTGACTCCCCTGTGGAGACTCCAGAGGTACCCCAAAATCCATGTTTGCACTGGAGAGGAAACCTCAGGTTCCAGCCTCAGCTCCAGACGAGGACTTAGGACCCATCCCCTACAGGATAGGAATCCCGAGAGGCCACTCGCCACTCACATGAAGACTGGCCTTTCCTGAGGCAACACGAGCAGGTCCCTGGGGACTCCGTTGTAACTCGTGAGGAACCTGCCGCAACTCGAGAAGAACCAGGAGATTCTCCCCTCCAGGCGAGATGAGGCCCTTTTCCGCTGCAGAGTCTCGAGGGAAAGCATACCTTCCCTCTTGAACCTCGAAAGGGTCCTTCACACCCTTGCTGCAACTCAAGAAGTTCCCCGACATACCCATCTCTATTCGAGGGGAACACCCAGGGTCCTGCTACAACCTAATAGGAGCCCCGTTGTCCCCTCTTCAGCCTGAGATGAGGGTTCCTTTCCCTGCTTCTTCGGGAAAGGATTCCCGGCATGCCCGTCACATCTCACGAGGAGAGGCTCTCACCAGGAAAGTCGAGAGGAACTCCAGGGGTCATGCCACCATTGCAAAAGACCCCCAAATGCCTCACTCCACTCCAGATGAACCTGATTTCCCTGCACTGCCTCGACTGTCACCCCAAGTATCGACTCACACTNGGAACTCCAGGGGTCATGCCACCATTGCAAAAGACCCCCAAATGCCTCACTCCACTCCAGATGAACCTGATTTCCCTGCACTGCCTCGACTGTCACCCCAAGTATCGACTCACACTACGGGGGAACATGTGACAGTCCTGTGGCACCACAAGGGAAAGCCACAGATACCATCAACTCGATGGGAAAACTGACACTGCTGCTACAGCTGGGGAGGAAAGTGGACCAGAATGTCTACACTTGAGACGAGGCCTGACTCCCCTGTGGAGACTCCAGAGAAACCCCAAGGTCCCTGTCAGCACTGGAGAGGAAACCTCAGGTTCCACCCTCAGCTCCTGATGAGGTTTAGGACCCGGCACTGACTGGAGAGGAATCCCGAGAGGCCCATCACAACTCGCAAGGAGACTGACCTTTCCTGAGGCCACAGGAGCGGGTCCCTGAGGTCCCCGTCATAACTCGAGAGGAACCTGCTGCAAACCGAGAAGAACCAGGAGATTTTCTCCTCCAGGTGAGAAGGTCCTTTTCTGCTGATGCATCTCAAGGGAAATTACACCTTCCCTCTTGAACCTCAACAGGGTCTTTCACACCCTTGCTTCAACTCAAGATGTTTCCTGACATACCCGTCTCCACTGGAGATCAACACCGAGGGTCCTTCTACAACTCAAGCAGAGCCCCGTTTTCCTCTCCTTAGCTCGAGATGAGGGTTCCTTTCCCTGCTTGGTCAGGAATGGATTCCGGATTTCCAGTCGCTTCTCATCAGGAGGCGGTCTCAACAGGAAAGCCGAGAGGAACTCCAGGGGTTGTGCCACCATTCCAAAAGACCTCCAAATGTCTCAGTACACTGCAGATGAACCTGATTTCCCTGCATTGCCTCAACTGTCACCCCGAGTATCGACTCACACCATGGTGGAACGTGGACAGCCCAGTGGCACCTTGAGGGAAAGCCACAAATCCCTGTGTCAACTGGATGGGAAAACTGACACTGCTGCTACAGCTCAGGAGGAAAGCGGACGTGCAGGCCTCCCCTCAAGATGAGGCCTGACTTCCCTGTGGAGACTGCAGAGGAACCCCAAGATCCATGTCAGCACTGGAGAGGTAACCTCAGGTTCCGGCCTCAGCTCCAGATGGGGACTTAGGACCCAGAACCGACTGAGAGGAATCCCGAGAGGCCCCTTGCAACTTGCATGGAGACTGGCCTTTCCTGAGGCCACAAGAACGCTTCCCTGAGGTCCCATCTTAATACTAGAGGAACCTGCTGCAACTCGAGAAAAGCCAGGAGATTCTCCCCTCCAGGCGAGAAGAGGCCCTTTTCTGCTCGAGCGCCTCGAGGGAAATCACACCTTCCCTCTTGAACCTCGAAAGGGTCCTTCACACCATTGCTACTACTAAAGAAGTTCCCTAACATACCCGCCTCCACTCGAGAGGAACACCGGGGGTCCCACCACAACTCAAGAGGAGCCTAGTTTTCTCATCCTCAGCTTGGGATGAGGGTTCCTTTCCCTGATTCTTCAGGAAAGGATTCCCTGTGTTTCCGTCACATCTCACAAGGAGGTGCTCTCAACAGCAAAATCGAGAGGAACTCCAGGGGTCATGCCACCATTCCAAAAGACCCCCAAATGTCTCAGTCCACTCCAGAGGAATCTGCTTTCCCTGCACTGCCTCGACTGTAAACCCGAGTATCGACTCTCAACATGGTGGCACGTGTGACAGCCCTGTTTGAAAGCCTCGAGGTAAAGCTACAGATCCTTGTGTCAACTCGACAGGAAGCCTGGCACTGCTGCTACACCTCGGGAGGAAAGCGGACGTGCATGTCTCCACTCGAGATGAGACGTGACTCCCCTGTGGAGACTCTAAAGGAACCGCAAGATCCATGTCAGCACTGGAGAGGAAACCTCACGTTTCGTCCTCGGCTCCAGACGATGACTTAGGACCCAGGACCGACATGAGAGGAATCCCGAGAGGCCCCTCGCAACTCGCATGGAGACTGCCCTTTCCTGAGGGAACACGAGCAGGTCCCTGAGGTCCCCGTCATAACTCGAGAGGAACCTGCCGCAACTCGAGAAAACCAGGAGGTTCTCCCGTCCACGTGAGATGAGGAGCTTTTCGGCTGTGGCATCTCCAGGGAAATCATACCTTCCCTCTTGAAACTCGAAAGGTTCCTTCACACCCTTGCAGCAACTGAAGAAGTTCACCGACATACCCATCTCCACTCGAGAGGAACACCAAGGGTCCCGCCACAGTTCAAGAGGAGCCCCGTTTGCCCCTACTCCTCTCAAGATGAGGGTTCGTTTCCCTGCTTCATCGGGACAGGATTACCAGCTTAACTGGTGCATCTCAAGTGGATGTACTCTCAACAGGAATATCGAGAGGAACTCCAGGGGTCGTGCCACCATTCCAAAAGATCCCCAGATGTCTCACTGTACTCCAGATGAACCTGATTGTACTGCACTGCTTCGACTGTCACCCTGAGTATCTACTCACACCACGGTGGCACGTGTGACAGCCCTGTGTGAAACCCTCGAGGGAAAGCCACAGATCCCTGTGTCAACTTGACCGGAAGACTGACACTGCTGCTACAGTTCGTGAGGAAAGTGGACGTGCATGTCTCTGCACGAGAGGAGGCCTGACTCCCCCGTGGATACTCCAGAGGAACACCAAGATCCATGTCAGCACTGGAGAGGAAACGTCAGGTTCCTGCCTAGGCTCCTGACGAGGACTTAGGACTCAGAACCGACTGGAGAGGAATCCCAAGAGGCCCCTTGCAACTCGCATGGCGACTGGTCTTTCCTGAGGCCACACAAGCGGGTCCCTGAGGTCCCTGTCATAACTCGAGAGGAACCTGCCACAACTCGAGAGAAACCAGGAGGTTCTCCCCTCCAGGTGAAATGAGGCCCTTTTCCACTCCGCCGTCTCGAGGGAATTCACACCTTCCTTCTTTAAACCGAACGTTTCCTTCACACACTTCTTGCAACTCAGGAAGTTCTCCGACGTACCTGTCTCCACTGGAGAGGAACACCGAGGTTCTCGCCATACTCAAGAGGAGCCCCGTTTCGCCCTCCTCCACTCGGATGATGTTTCCTTTCCCTGCTTCGTCAGAAAAGGATTCCTGGCATTCCCGTTGCATCTCAAGAGGAGGCGCCATCAACAGGAAATTGAGAGGAACTCCAGGTGTCATGCCACCATTGCTAAAGACCCCGAAATATCTGTCCACTCCAGAGGAACCTGATTTCCCTCCACTCCCTTGACTGTCACCCCGAGTATCGAATCACACCATGGTGGCACGTGTGATATCCTTGTGGGAAAGCCTCGAGGGAAAGCCACAGATCCCTGTGTCAACTTGACAGGAAGCCTGACAATGCTGCTGCAGCTCGGGAGGAAAGTGGACGTGCATGTCTCCACGCAAGACGAGGTCTGACTTCCCTGTGGAGACTCCAGAGGAACCCCAAGATCCATGTCAGCACTGGAGAGAAAACCTCAGGTTTTGGCTTTGGCTCCAGACGAGGAGTTAGGACCCGGCTCCAACTGGAGAGGAATCCTGAGAGGCCCCTTGCAACTCGCATGGAGACTGGCCTTTCCTGAGGGCACACAAGCGGGTCCTGGTGGTCCCCTTCCTAACTCGAGAGGAACCTGCCACAACTCGAGAAAAACCAGGAGGTTCTCCCCTCCAGACGAGATGAGGCCATTTTCTGCTGCGGCGTCTCAAGGGAAATCACACCTTCCCTCTTGAACCTCAAAAGGGTCCTTCACACCCTTGCAGCACTTCAAGAAGTTCCCCGACATACCGTCTCCACTCAAGAGGAACGCCGAGGGTCCCGCCATACTCAAGAGGAGCCCACTTTAACCCACCTCTGCTCAAGATGAGGGTTCCTTTCCCTGCTTCATCTGGAAAGGATTCCCAGCGTTCCCGTAGCATCTCAAGTGAAGGCGCTCTCAACAGGATGGACCAGAGAAACTCCAGTTGTCATGTCACTATTGCAAAAGACCCCCAAATGTCACAGTGTACTCCAGATGAACCTGATTGCCCTGCACTGCTTCGACTGTCACCCCAAACATCGACTAACACCACGGTGGCACGTGTGACAGCCTTGTGGGAAACTCTCAAGGGAAAGCCACAGATCCCCCTGTCAACTCGATGGGAAGACTGACACTGCTGCTACAGCTCGGGAGGAAAGCAGACATGCATGTCTCCACTGGAGACGAGGCCTGATTCCCCTGTGGAGACTCCAGAGGATCCCCAAGGTTCATGTCAGCACTAGAGAGGAAACCTCACGTTCCAGCCTTGGCTCCAGACGAGGACTTAGGACCCAGGACCGGGTGGAGAGGAATCCCAAGAGGCCTCTCGCAACTCGCATGGAGACTGGTCTTTCCTGCAGCCACACGAGCGAGTCCCTGAGGTCCCCGTCAAAACTTGAGAGGAACCTGCCGCAACTTGAGAGAAACCAGGAGGTTCTCCCCTCCAGGGGAGATGAGGCCCTTTTCCGCTCCACCATCTCGAGGGAAATCACACCTTCCCTCTTGAAACTGAACATGTCTTTCACACCCTTCGTGAAACTCAGGAAGTTCTCCGACGTACCTGTCTCCACTTGAAAGGACCACCGAGTGTCCCGCCAACATCAAGAGGAGTCCCGTATCCCACTCCTTCACTCGAGATGAGGGTTCCCTTCCTTGCTTCATTGGGAAAGGATTCCCGGCATCCTGTCGCATATCAAGAGGAAGCACTTTCAACAGGAAAGTCGAGAGGAATTCCAGGGTTCGTGCCACCATTCCAAAAGACCCCCAAATGTCTCAGTCCACTCCAGAGGAACGTGATTTTCCTGCACTGCCTAGACTGTCACCCCGAGTATCTAGTCACACCTTGGTGGCACGTGTGACAGCCCTGTTGGAAAGCCTCGAGGGAAAGCTACAGATCCCTGTGTCAACTAGACGGGAAGCCTGACACTGCTGCTACAGCTCAGGAGGTAAGCAGACGTGCATGTCTCCAATCGAGTCTAGAACTGACTCCGCTGTGGAGACTCCAGAGGAACCCCAAGATCTATGTCAGCACCAGAGAGGAAACCTTAGGCTCCCACCTGGGCTGCAGACGAGGTATTAGGACCCAGCACCAACTGGAGAGGAATCCTGAGAGGCCCCTTGCAACTCACATGGTGACTGGCCTTTCCTGAGGCCAAACAAGTGGGTCCCTGAGGTCCCCTTGGTAAGTCAAGAGGAACCTGCCGCAACCCGAGAAAAACCAGGAGGTTCTCCCCTCCAGGTGAGATGAGGCCCTTTTCTGCTGCAGCATCTCAAGGGAAATCACACCTTCCCTCTTGTACCTCGAAAGGGTCCTTCACACCCTTGCAGAAACTCAAGAAGTTCCTCGACATACTCGTTTCCACTGGAGAGAACACCGCGGGTCACGCCATACTCAAGAGGAGCCCTGTTTACCGCTACTCCTCTCGAGATGAGGGTTCCTTTCCCTGCTTCGTCGGGAAGGATTTCCGGAGTTCCTGTCACATCTAAAGAGAAGGCATTCTCAACAGGAAATTGTGAGGAACTCCAGGGGCCGTGCCACCTTTCCAAAAGACCCCCAAATGGCTCAGTTCACTCCAGATGAACCTCATTTCCGTGCACTGCCTCGACTGTCACCCCGAGTATCGACACACACCACAGTGGCACTTGTGACAGCACTGTGGGAAAGCCTTGAGGGAAAGAAACAGATCCCTGAGTCAACTTGACGGGAAGCCTGACACTGCCGCTACAGCTTGGGAGGAAAGCAGACGTTCATGTCTCCACTTGAGATGAAGCCTGACTCTCTGTGGATACTTCAAAGGAACCCCAAGATCCATGTCAGCCCTGGAGAGGAAACCTCAGGTTCCATCCTCGGATCCAGATGAGGACTTAGGACCTGGCACCTACTGGAGAGGAATCCCAAGAGGCCTCTCGCAACTCGCATGGAGACTGGCCTTTCTTGAGGCCACACGAGTGGGTCATGAGGTCCCTGTCGTAACTCGAGAGGAATCTGCTGCAACTCGAGAAAAACCAGGAGGTTCTCCCCTCCAGGCGAGATGAGGCCCTTTTCTGCTGCGGCGTCTGGAGGGATATAACATCTTCCCTTTTGAACCTCGAAAGGTCCTTCACACCCTTGCTGCAACTCAAGAAGTTGCCTGACATACCCGTCTCAACTCGAGAGAACACCGAGGGTCCTGCCATACTCAAGAGGAGCCCCTTTTCACCCTCCTCCACTCGGGATGAGGGTTCCTTTCCCTGCTTCATCAGGAAAGGATTCCCGGCATTCCCCTCACATCTCAAGAAGAGGTGCTCTCCACAGGAAAGTCCACAGGAACTCCAGGGGTCGTGCCACCATTCAAAAGATCCCCAAATGGCCCAGTCCACTTCAGAGGTACCTGATTGCCCTGCACTGCCTCGACTGTCACCCTGAGTACCAACTCACACCACGGTGGCACGTTTGACAGCCCTGTGGGAAAGCCTCGAGGGAAAGTCACAGATCCCTGTGTCAACTTGACGGGAAGCCTGACACTGCTGCTACAGCTCGGGAGGAAAGCGGATGTGCATATCTCCAGTCGAGACGAAGCCTGACTCCCCTGTGGAGACTCTAGATGAAACCCAAGATCCATGTCAGCACTGGAGACGAAACCTCAGATTCCGGCCTGGGCCCAAAACGAGGATGTAGGACCCAGCACTGACTAGAGAGGAATCCTGAGAGACCCCTAGAAACTTGCATGGAGGCTGGCCTTTCCTGAGGCCACGCAAGCAGGTCCCTGAGGTCCACATCGTAACTCGAGAGGAACCTGCAGCCACTCGAGAAAAACCAGAAGGTTCTCCCCTCCAGGCGAGATGAAGCCCTTTTCCTATGTGGCGTCCCAAGTGAAATCACACCTTCTTTCTTGAACCTCGAAAGGGTCCTTCACACCCTTGCAGAACCTCAAGAAGTTCCCCGCCATACTGTCTCCACTAGAAAGGAACACCGAGGGTCCCACCATACTCAAGAGGAGCCTAGTTTCACCCTCCTCCACTCGAGATGAGGTTTCCTTTCCCTGCTTCATCAGGAAAGGATTCCCAGCATTCCCGTCACATCTCAAGAGGAGGTGCTCTCCACAGGAAAGTCGAGAGGAACTCCAGGGGTCGTTTCACCATTCCAAAAGACCCCCAAATGGCTCAGTCCATTCCAGATAAACCTGATTTCCCTGCACTGCCTCGACTGTCACCCCGAGTATTGATTCACACCACGGTGGCACGTTGACAGGCCTGTGGGAAAGCCTCGAGGGAAAGTCACAGATCCCTTAGTCAACTTGACGAGAAGCCTGACAATGCTGCTACAGATCAAGAGGAAATCGGACGTGCATGTCTCCACTCAAAACGAGGCCTGATTCCCCTGCGAAGACTCCAAAGGAACCCCAAGATCCAAGTGAGCACTGGAGAGGAAACCTCAGGTTTTGGCCTCGGCTCCAGATGAGGACTTAGGACCTGACACCTGCTGGAGGGGAATCCCGAGAGACCCCTCACAACTTATATGGAGACTGGCCTTTCCTGAGGCCACACGAGTGTCTCGTGAGGTTCCCCTCGTAACTCGAGAGGAACCTGCCGTAACTCGAGAAAAACCAGGAGGTTCTACCTTCCTGGCGAGATGAGGCCCTTTTCCAGTGTGGTGTCTCGAGGGAAATCCCACCTTCCCTCTTGAACCTCGAAAAGGTCCTTCACACCCTTGCAGATACTCAAGGAGGTGCCCGACATACCCTTCTCCCCTCAAGAGGAACACGAGGGTCGGCCATAATTCAAGAGAAGCCCTGTTTCCCCCTCTTCCACTCGAGATGAGGCTTCCTTTCCCTGTTTCTTTGGGAAAGAATTCCTGGCATACCCGTTGCATCTCAAGAGAAGGAGCTCGCAACATGAAAGTAGAGAGGAACTCCATGGGTCATGCCACCATTCCAGAAGACCCCCAAATGTCTCAGTCCACTCCAGAGGAATCTGATTTCTCTGCACTGCCTCGACTGTCACCCCAAGTATCAACTCTCAACATGGTGGCACGTGTGACAGCCCTGTTTGAAAGCCTCGATGGAAAGCCACAGATCCCTTTGTCAACTCGACAGGAAGCTGGCACTGCTGCTACACCTCGGGAGGAAAGCGAATGTGCATGTCTCCACTCCAGATGAGGCTTGACTCCCCTGTGGAGACTCCAAAGGAACCCCAAGATCCATGTCCACACTGGAGAGGAAACCTCAGGTTTCAACCTCTGCTCCAGATGAGGACTTAGGTCCCAGCACCTGCTGGTGAGGAATCCCGAGAGGCCTCTTGCAACTTGCATGGAGACTGGCCTTTCCTGAGATCACACGAGTGGGTCGTGAGGTCCCCCTCGTAACTCGAGAGGAACCTGCCGTAACTCGAGAAAAACCAGGAGGTTCTACCCTCCTGGCAAGATGAGCCCCTTTTCCGCTGAAGTGTCTGGAGAGAAATCCCACCTTCCCTCTTGAACCTCGAAAGGGTCCTTCACACCCTTGCAGATACTCAAGAAGGTGCCCAACATACCCTTCTCCCCTCGAGAGGAACACCGAGGGTCCCGCAAATTCAAGAGGAGCCCCGTTTCCCCCTCCTCCGCTCGAGATGAGGGTTCCTTTCCCTGTTTCTTTGGGAAAGAATTCCCGGCATACCTGCTGCATCTCAAGAGAAGGAGCTCACAACATGAAAGTAGAGAGGAACTTCAGGGGTCGTGCCATCATTTCAAAAGACCCACAGATGTCTCAGTCCACTCCAGAGGAATCTGCTTTCCCTGCACTGTCTCGACTGTCACTCTGAGTATTGACTCTGAACATGGTGGCACGTGTGAAAGCCCTGTTTGAAAGCCTCGAGGTAATGCCACAGATCCCTGTGTCAACTCGACGGGAAGCCTGGCACTGCTGCTACACCTCGGGAGGAAAGCGGACATGCATGTCTCCACTCGAGATGAGACATGACTCCCCTGTGGAGACTCCAAAGGAACCCCAAGATCCATGTCAGCACTGGAGAGGAAACCTCAGGTTCCATCCTTGCTCCAGAAGAGGACTTAGGACCCAGGACCAACATGAGAGGAATCCTGAGAGGCCCCTCACAACTCTCATGGAGACTGGCCTTTCCTGAGGCCACACTAGCGGTTCCCTGAGGTGCCCGTCGTAACTCGAGAGGAACATGCCGCAACTCGAGAAAACCAGGAGGTTCTCCCCTCCATGCGAGAGAGGCCCTTTTCTGCTGTGGCGTCTCAAGGGAAATCACACCTTCCCTCTTGAACCTCAAAAGGGCCCCTCACTCGCCTGCTACAACTCAATAAGTTCCCCGACATACCCGTCTCCACTCGAGAGAACACCACGGGTCCCGTCATACTCAAGAGGAGCCTCGTTTCGCCCTCCTCCACTCGAGATGATGGTTCCTTTCCCCACTTCGTCAGAAAAGGATTCCCAGCGTTCCCGTTGCATCTCAAGAGGAGGTGCCCTCAACAGGAAATTGAGAGGAACTCCAGGTGTCATACCACCATTGCAAAAGACCCCCAAATATCTCAGTCCACTCCAGAGGAACCTGATTTCCCTGCACTCCCTCGACTGTCACCCTGAATATCGACTCACACCACGGTGGCACGTGTGATATCCCTGTGGAAAAGTCTCGAGGGAAAGCCACAGATCCCTGTGTCAACTAGACAGGAAGCCTGACAATGCTGCTACAGCTCGGGAGGAAAGCGGACGTGCATGTCTGCACTCGAGACAAGGACTGACTCCCCTGTGGAGACTCCAGAGGAACCCCAAGATCCACGTCAGCACTGGAGAGAAAACCTCAGGTTTCGGCTTTGGCTCCAGATGAGGAGTTAGGACCTGGCACCGACTGGAGAGGAATCCCAAGAGCCCCCTCACAACTCGCATGGAGACTGGCCTTTCCTGAGGCCACACGAGCGGGTCGTGAGGTCCCCATCGTAACTCGAGAGGAACCTGCTGCAACTCGAGTAAAAGCAGGAGGTTCTCCCCTCCAGGAGAGATGAGGCCCTTATCCGCTGTGGCGTTTTGAGGGACATCACACCTTCACTTTTGAACCTCGAAATGGTCGTTCACACCCTTGCAGCAACTGAAGAAGTTTCCTGACATACCCAACTCCACTCGAGAGGAACACCCAGGGTCCCAACACTACTCAAGTGGAGCCCCGTTTACCCCTCCTCTTCTCGAGATGAGGGTTCCTTTCCCTGCTTCATTGGGAAAGGATTTCCGGCGTCCCATTACATATCAAGAGGTGGCGCTTTCAACAGAAAAGTCGAGAGGAACTCCAGAGATCATGCCACCATTCCAAAATACCCCCAAATGTATCAATCCACTCCAGAGGAACTTGATTTTCCTGCACTGCCTCGACTATCACACTGAGTATTGACTCACACAGTGGTGGTAGGTGTGACAGGCCTGTGGGATAGCCTCGAGGGAAAGCCACAAATCCCTGTGTCAACTAGACAGGAAGCCTGACACTGCTGCTACAGCTCGAGAGGAAATTGGACATGCATGTCTCCACTCAAGACGAGACCTGACTAACCTGTGGATATTCCAAAGGAACCCCAAGATCCATGTCAGCACTGGAGAGGAAACCTCATGTTTCAGCCTGGGCTCCAGACGAGGACTTAGGACCCAGCAATGACTGGACAGGAATCCCGAGAGACCCCTGGCAACTTGCATGGCGACTGGCCTTTCCTGAGGCCAAACGAGCTGTCCATGAGGTCCCCATCATAACTTGATAGGAACCTGCCACAACTCGAGAAAAACCAGGAGGTTCTCCCCTCCAGGCGAGATGAGGCCCTTTTCCCTTGTGACGTCTTGAGGGAAATCACACATTCCCCCTTGAACCTTGAAAGGGTCCTTCACACCCTTGCAGGAACTCAAGAAGTTCCCCAATATATCCGTCTCCACTAGAGAGAACACCGAGGGTCCCGCCATACTCAAGAGGAGCCCCGTTTCTCCCTCCTCTTCTCAAGATAAGGGTTCATTTCATTGCTTCATCTGGAGAGGATTCCCGGCATTCCCATCACATCTCAAGAGGAGGCACTCTCAACAGGAAATTGAGGGGAACTCCAGGGGTCGTGCCACCATTCCAAAAGACTCACAAAAGTCTCAGTCCACTCCAGAGGAACCGGATTTCCCTGTGCTGCCTCAACTGTCACCCCGAGTATTGACTCACACCACGGTGGCACGTGTGACAGCCCTGAGGGAAAGCCTCGAGGGAAAGCCACAGATCCTTGTGTCAACTCGACGGGAAGCCTGACACTGCTGTTACAGCTAGGGAGGAAAGCAGACATGCATGTCTCCACTCGACACGAGGCCTGACTCCCCTGTGGAGACTCCAGAGGAATCCATAGATCCATGTCAGCACTGGAGAGGGAACCTCAGGTTCCGGCCTCGGCTCAAGCCGAGGACTTAGGACCCAGCAGCGACTGGAGAGGAATCCTGAGAAGCCCCTCGCAACTCACATGGAGACTGGCCTTTCCTGAGGCCACACAAGCAGATCCCTGAGGTCTCCGTCATAACTTGAGAGGAACCTGCCACAACTCGAGAAAAACCAGGAGGTTCTTTCCCCTAGGCGAGATGAGGCCCTTTTCGGCTGTGGCGTCAAGAGGGAAATCACACCTTCCCTCTTGAACCTCGAAAGGATCCTTCACACCCTTGCTGCAACTCTAGAAGTTCCCCGACATACCCGTCTCCACTCAAGAGGAACTCTGAGGGTCCCACCATACTCGAGCGGAGCCAAAATTCCCCCTACTCTGCTCGAGATGAGGGTTCCTTTCCCTGCTTCATTGGGAAAGGTTTTCCGGCATTCTCATCACATCTCAAGTGGAGGCGCTGTCAACAGGAAAGTGAGAGAAACTCTAGTGGTCATGCCACCATTCCAAAAGACCCACAAATGTCTCAGTCCACTCCAGCGGATCCTGATTTCCCTGCACTGCCTCGAATGTCACCCCAAGTATCGACTCACACCACAGTGGTACGTGTGACAGCCCTGTGGAAAAGCCTCGAGGGAAAGCCACAGATCCCTGTGTCAACTCGACGGGAAGCCTGACACTGCTGCTACAGTTTGGGAGGAAAGTGGACGTGCATGTCTCCACTCGAGACGAGGCCTGACTCCCCTATGGTGACTCCAGAGGAACCCCAAGATCCATGTCAGCACTGGAGAGGAAACCTCAGATTCCGGCCTCAGCTCAAGACGAGGACTTAGGACCCAGCACCAACTGGAGAGGAATTCCGAATGGCCCCTCGCAAAGCGCATGGAGACTGGGCTTTTCTGAGGCCACACCAGCGGGTCCCTGAGGTCCCCGTTGTAACTCGAGGGGAACCTACTGCAACTATAGAAAAAGCAGGAGGTTCTCCCCTCCAGGTGAGATGAGGCCCTTTCCTGCTGCGGCGTCTCGAGGGAAATCACACCTTCCCTGTTGAACCACGAAAGGGTCCTTCACATCCTAGCAGCAACTCAAGAAGTTCCCCGACATACCCGTCTCCACTCGAGAGGAACATGAGGGTCCCGCCACAACTCAAGAGGAGCCCCATTTCCCACTACTCCACTCTAGATGAGGGTTCATTTCCCTGCTTCATCGGGAAAGGATTCCCGGTGTTCCCGTTACATCTCAAGAGAAGGAGCTCTCAACAGGAAAGTCGAGAGGAACTCCAGGGGTCGTGCCACCATTCCAAAAGACCCCCAAATGACTCAGTCCACTCCAGATGAACCTGATTGCCCTGCACTGCCTCGACTGTCACCCCAAGCATCGACTCACACCATGGTGGCGCTTATGACAGCCCTGTGGTAAGCCCTCGAGTGAAAGACTCAGATCCCTGTGTCAACTTGACTGGAAGACTGACACTGCTGCTACAGCTTGGGAGGAAAGTGGACGTGCATGTCTCCACTCGAGATGAGGCCTGACTCCCCTGTGGAGACTCCAGAGGAACCCAAAATTCCATGTCAGCACTGGAGAGGAATCCTCATCTTACAGCCTCAGCTCCAGATGAGGACTTAGGACCCAGCACCAATTGGCGAGGAGTCCCAAGAGGCCCCTCGCAACTCACATGGAGACTGGCCTTTCCTGAGGCCACACAAGCGGATCCCTGAAAGGCCCATCATAACTCGAGAGGAACCTATCACAACTCGAGAAAAACCAGGAGGTTCTTTCCTCCAGGCGAGATGAGGACCTTTTCCACTCTGCTGTCTCAAGGGAAATCACACCTTCCTTTTTGAACCTCGAAAGGGTCCTTCACAACCTTGCAGCAACTCAAGAAGTTCCCGACATACCCGTCTCCACTTGAGAAGAACACCGAGGGTCCCGCCACAACTCAAGGGGAGCCCCATTTTACCCTCCTCCGCTTAAGATGAGGGTTCCTTTCCCTGCTTCCTTGGGAAAGGAATCCCGGCTTCCAGTTGCATATCAAGAGGAGGCGCTTTCAAAGGAAAGTGGAGAGAAACTCCAGGGGTCATGCCACCATTCCAAAAGACCCCCCAATATCTCATTCTACTCAAGATGAGCCTGATTTCCCTGCACTGCTTCGACTGTCACCCAGAGTATCGACTCACACCACGGTGGCACGTGTGACAGCCCTGTGGCAAAGCCTCGAGGGAAAGCCACAGATGCCATTGTTAACTCAACGGAAAGCCTGAAACTGCTGCTACAGCTCGGAAGGAAAGCAGATGTGCATATCTCCTCTCGAGATGAGCCCTACTCCACTGTGGTGACTCCAGAGGAACCCCAAGATCCATGTCAACACGAGAGGAAACCACAGGTGCTGGCTTTGGCTCAAGATGACGACTTAGGATGCAGCAACGACTGGAGAGAAATCCTGAGATGCCCCTCGCAACTCGAATGGACACTGGCCTTTCCTGAGGGCACATGAGTGGGTCCCGGAGGTCCCCGTCCTAACTCGAGAGGAACCTGCCGCAACTTGAGAAAAACCAGGAGGTTCTCTGCTCCAGGCGAGATGAGGTCGTTTTCTGCTGGGGCGTCTCAAGTGAAATCACACCTTCACTCTTGAACCTCGAAAGGGTCCTACACACCCTTGCTGCAACTCAAGAAGTTCCCCAACATACCCGTCTCCACTCGAGAGGAACTCCAAGGGTCCCGCCATACTCAAGAGGAGCCCACTTTACCCCTCCTCTGCTCCAGATGAGGGTTCCTTTCCCTGCTTCATCGGGAAAGGTTTCCCGGTGTTCCGTCACATCACAAGAGGAGGCGCTCCAAACAGGAAAGTGACAGGTACTCCAGGGGTCGTGACACTATTCCAAAAGACCCCCAAATGTCTCAGTCCACTACATAGGAACCTGATTTCCCTGCACTGCCTCGACTATCACCCCGACTATCGACTCACACCAGGGTGGCATGTGTGACAGCCCTGTGGGAAAGCCTTGAGGGTAAGCCACAGATCCCTGTGTCAACTCGACAGGAAGCCTGACACTGCTGGTACAGCTTGGGAGGAAAACAGTCGTGCATATCTCTACTCGAAATGAGGCCTGACTCCCCTGTGGATACTCCAGTGGCACCCCAAGATCTATGTCAGCACTGGAGAGGAAACCTCAGGTTCTGGCCTCAGCTCCAGATGAGGATTTATTACCCCACACCAACTGGAGGGGAAATCCTTGAGGCCCCTCTTAACTCACACTGTGACTGGCCTTCCCTGCGGCCACATGAATGGGTCCCTGAGGTCCCCGCTGTAACTCGAGAGGAACCTGCTGCAACTCTAGAAAAACAAGGAGATTCTCCCTTCCAGGAGAGATGAGGCCCTTTTCCTCTGTGGCGTCTCGAGAAAAATCACAGCTTTTCTCTTGAACCTCGAAAAGGTACTTCACACCCTTGCAGCAACTCAAGAAGATCCCAGACCTACCCTTCTCCACTCGAGAGGTACACCAAGGGTCCTGCCAAACACAAGAGGAGCTGAGTTTCCCCCTCCTCCACTCGAGATGAGGGTTTCTTTCCCTTCTTCGTTGGGAAAGGTTTACTGGCATTCTCGTCGCATCTGAAGAGGAGGCCCTCTCAACAGGAAAGTCGAGAAGAACTGCAGAGGCCATTGCCACCATTCCACAAGACCCCAAAATGTCTCAGTCCACTCAAGAGAAACCTGATTTCCCTGCACTCTCTCAAATGTCAACCCCAGTATTGACTCACACCATAGTGGCACATGTGACAGCCCTGTGGAAAGCCTTGAGGGAAAGCCACAGATCCCTGTGTCAACTCGATGGGAAGCCTGACACTGCTGCTCGAGCTCGGGAGGAAAGCAGACGTGCATGTCTCCACTCGAGATGAGGCCTGACTCCCCTGTGGAGACTCCAGAGGAACCCCAAGATCCATGTCAGCACCGGAGTGGAAACTTCAGGTTCCAACTTCAGGTCCAGATGAGGACTTAGGATCCGGCATTGACTAGAGAGGAATCCCGAGAGGCCCCTCTCAACTCGAATGGAGACTGCCCTTTCCTGAGGCCACACAAGCGCTTCCCTGAGGTCCCAGTCATAACTCGAGCGGAACCTGCCTCAACTCGAGAAGAACCAGGAGATTCTCCACTCCAGGTGAGATGAGGCCCTTTTCTGCTGCGTCATCTCCAGGGATATAACACGTTCCCTCTTGAACCTCAAAAGGTTCCTTCACACCCTTGGGGCAACTCAAGATGTTCCCCGACAAATCCATCTCCACTCGAGAGGAACATCAAGGGTCCTGCCACAACTCAAGAGGAGCCCCGTTTTCCCCTCCTCAGCTCGAGATGAGTTTTCCTTTCCCTGCTTCTTTGGGAAAGGATTCCCGGCGTTCCCGTTGCATCTCACATGGAGGCGCTCTCAACAGGAAAGTTGAGAGGAACTCCAGGGTCGTGCCACCATTACCAAAGACTCCCAAATGTCTCATTCCACTCCATATGAACCTGATTTCTCTACACTGCCTCGACTGTTATCCCATGTATCGACTCACACCATGGTGGCACGTGTGACAGCCCTGTCGCACCTCGAGGGAAAGCCCCAGATCCCTGTGTCAACTCGACTGGAAGTCTGACACTGCTGGTACAGTTCGGGAGGAAAGCGGACGTGCACCTCTCCAGTCGAGACGATGCCTGACTCCCCTGTGGAGAACCCAGAGCAACCCCAAGATCCATATCAGCACTGGAGAGGAAACCTCAGGTTCCAGCCTCAGCTACAATGAGGACCTAGGGAACGGCACCGACTGGAGAGGAATCCGAAGAGGCCACTCACAACTCGCATGGTGACTGGCCTTTCCTGATGTCACACAGGTGGGTCCCTGAGGCCCCTGTCAAAACTCGAGAGGAACGTACCACAACTCGAGAAAAACCAGGAGGTTCTCCCCTCCATGCGATTTGAGGCACTTTTCTCCTGCAGTGTCTTGAGGGAAATCACACCATCCATCTTGAACCTCAAAAGGGTCCTTCACACCCATTCTGTAACTCAAGAAGTTCCCCGACAAAGCCGTCTTGACGCGAGAGGAAGAACGAGGGTCCCACCAAACTCAAGAGGAGCCACGTTTCCCTCTCCTCCAATCGAGATGAGGGTTCCTTTCCCTGCTTCGTCGGGAAAGGATTCTCGGCATTCCCGTTGCATCTCAAGAGAAAGCGCTCTCAACAGGAAAGTCGAGAGGAACTCCACGGGTTTTGCCACCATTCCAAAAGGTCCCCAAATGTCTCAGCCACTCCAGAGGAACCTGATTTCCCTGCACTGCCTCGGCTGTCACCCCAAGTACAGACTCATACCACAGGGGCACGTGTGACACTCCTGTGGGAAAGCCTCGAGGGAAAGACACAGATCCCTGTGTCAACTCAACAGGAAGCCTGAAACTACTGCTACAGCTTGGGAGGAAAGCTGACGTGCATGTCTCCAATCTAGATGAGTCTTGACTCCACTGTGGAGACTCCAGAGGAACCCCAGGATCTATGTCAACACTGGGGAGGAAACCTCAGGTTCCGGCCTTGGCTTCAGACGAGGACATAGGGCCCGGCACCGACTGAAGAGGAATCCCGAGAGGGCCCTTGCAATTCACATGGAGACTGGCCTTTCCTGAGGCCACACGAGCCGGTCCCTGAGGTCCCTGTCATAATTCGTGAGGAACCTGCCGCAACTCGATAAAAACCATGAGGTTTTCCCCTCCGGGTGAGATGAGGCCCTTTTCCACTGTGGTGTCTCGAGGGAAATCACACCTTCCCTCCTGAACCTTGAAAGGGTTTTTCATACCATGGCAGCAACTCAAAAAGTTCCCCGACATACCCCTCTCCACTCCAGAGGAACATCGATGGTTCCACCACAACTCAAGAGGAGACCGGTTTCCCCCTCCTATGCTCGAGATGACGGTTTCTTTCCCTGCTTCGTCACGAAAGGATTCCTGGCATTCCTGTCGCATCTCAAGAGGAGGCACTCTCAAAAGGAATGATGAGAGGAACTCCAGGAGTAATGGAAACATTCCAAAAGACCCCTAAATGTCTCAGTCCACTCTAGAGGATCCATATTTCCCTGCAATGACTCGACTGACACCCCGAGTATCGAATCACACCACAGTGGCACGTGTGACAGCCCTGTAGGAAAGCCTCGAGGGAAAGCCAAAAATCCCTGTGTAAACTCAAAGGGAAGCCTGACACTGCTGCTACCATTCGGGAGGAAAGCAGACGTGCAGATCTGAAATCGAGACGAGGCCTGACTCCCCTGTGGAGACTCCAGGGGAACCCAAATATCCATGTCAGCACTGGAGAGGAAACCTCAGGTTCCAGCCTTGGCTCCAGACGAGGTCTTAGGACCCAGAACCGACTGGAGAGGAATCCCGAGAGGGCCCTCGCAACTCTCATGGAGACTGGCCTGTCTTGAGGCCACACGTGCGGGTCCCTGAGGTCCCCGTTGTAACACAAAAGGAACCTGCCACAACTCGCGAAAAACCAGGAGGTTCTCCCCTCCAGGCGAGATGAGGCCCTTTTCCAATGCGGGAACAAGAAGGAAATCACAACTTCCCTCTTGAACCATAAAAGCGTCTTTCACATCCTTGAAGCAACTCAAGAAGTTCCGTGACATACCCGTCTCCACTCGAGAGGAACACCGAGGGTCCCATGAAACTCAAGAGGAGCCTCGTTTCCCCCTCCTCCCATTGCGATGAGAGTTCCTTTCCCTGCTTCTTCAGAAGAGGATTCCTGGGGTTCCCGTCACATCTCAAGAGGAGGCGCTCTCAACAGGAAAGTCGAGAGGAACTCCAGAGGTAGTTTCACCATTCCAAAAGACCCCAAAATGTCTAAGTCCACTACAGAGGAACCTGATTTCCCTGCATTGCCTCGACTGTCACCCAGAGTATCGATTCACACCACGGTCACATGTGTGACAGCCCTGTGGGAAAGCCTTGAGGGAAAGCCACAGATCCTTGTGTCAACTCGATGGAAAGACTGACACTGCTGCTACAGCTAGGAAGGAAAGCAGATGTGCATGTCTCCACTTGAGACGAGGCCTGATTCCCCTGTGGAGACACCAGAGGAACCTCAAGATCCATGTCAGCACCGGAGAGGAAACCTCACATTCCGGCCTCGTCTCAAGACGAGGACTTAGGACATGGCACCGACTTGAGTGGAATCCAGAGAGGCCCCTCACAACTCACATGGAGACCGGCCTTTCCTGAGGTCACATGAGCAGGTCCCTGAGGTCCCTGTCATAACTGGAGAGGAAACTTTCGCAACTCAAGAAAAACCAGGGGGTTCTCCCCTCCAGGCGAGTTGAGGCCCTTTTCCACTGCAGCGTCTCGAGGGAAATCACACCTTCCCTCTTGAACCTTGAAAGGTTCCTTCACACACTTGCTGCGACTCAAGAAGTTCACCAACATACACATCTCAACTCAAGAAGATCACCGAGGGCCCCGCCAAACTCAAGAGGATCTCCGTTTCCCCCTCTTCCACTCGAGATGAGTATTCCTTTCCCGGCTTAGTCGGGAAAGAATTCCTGGGATTTCTGTCACATCGCAAGAGGAGGCGCTCTAAACAGGAAAGTCGACAGGAGCTCGAAGGGTCATGCCACCATTCCAAAAGACTGCCAAATGTCTTAGTCCACTCCCGAGGAACCTGATTTCCCTGCATTGCCTCGACTGTCACCCCGAGTATCAACTCACAGCATGGTGGCACGTGTGACAGCCCTGTGGGAAAGTCTCGAGGGAAAGCCACAGATCCCTGTGTCAACTCGACGGGAAGCATGACACTGCTGGTACAGCTTGGGAGTAAAGTGGACGTGCATGTCTCCACTCGAGACGATGTCTGAGTCCCCTGTGGAGACCCCAGAAGGACCCCAAGATACATTTCAGCACTGGAGAGGAAACCTCAGGATCCAGGCTCGGCTCTGGCCGAGGACTCATGACCCGGCACCGACTGGAGAGGAATCCCGAGAGGCCCTTCACATCTCGCATGGAGACTGTCCTTTCCTGAGGCCACACAAGCGGGTCCCTGAGGTCCCCATCATAACTTGAGAGGAACCTAATGCAACTTGAGAAAAACCAAGAGGTTCTCCCCTCCAGGCGAGATGAGGCCGTTTTCCGCTGCAGCGTCTCAAAGGAAATCTCACCTACTCTCTTGAACCTCAAAAGGGTCATTCACAACCTCACTGTAACTCAAGAAGTTCCCCGGCATACCCGTCTCCATTCGAGAGGAACACTGAGGGTCACGCCAAAATCAAGAGGAACCCCGTTTCCCCCTCCTCCGCTCGAGATGATGGTTCCTTTCCCTGCTTCTTCGGGAAAGGATTCCCAGCCTTCCTGTCACATCTCAAGAGGAGGCGCTCTCCACAGGATACTCGAGAGGAACTCCAGGGGTCGTGCCACCATTCCAGAAGACCCCCAAATGCTTCAGTGCACTCCAGAGGAACTTGATTTCCTTGCACTGCCTCGACTGTCACCCCGAGTATCGACTCACACCACGGTGGCACGTGTGACAGCCCTGTGGGAAAGCCTCGAGGGAAAGTCACAGATTCCTGTGTCAACTCAATGGGAAGCCTGACACTGCTGCTACAGCTTGGGAGGAAAGTGGACGTACATGTCTCCATTCGAGACGAGGCCTGACTCCACTGTAGAGACTCCAGAGGAATCTCAAGATCCATGTCAGCACCGGAGAGGAAAGCTCACATTCCAGCCTCTTCTCAAGACGAGGACTTAGGACACAGCACTGACTGGAGTGGAATCCAGAGAGGCCCCTCACATTTGAATGGAGACTGGCCTTTCCTGAGGTCACACAAGCGGGTCCCTGAGGTACCCGTCATAACTCAAGAGGAACCTTTCACAGTTCGAGAAAAACCAAGGGGTTCTACCTTCCAGGCGAGTTGAGGCCCTTTTCCACTGCGGCATCTCGAGGGAAATCACACCTTCCCTCTTGAACCTCAAAAGGGTCCTTCACACCCTTGTTGCAACTCGAGAAGTTCACCAACATACCCATTTTAACTCGAGAAGAGCAACGAGGGTCCCACCATACTCAAGAGGAGCCCCGTTTCCCCCTCCTCCACTCAAGATGAGGATTCCTTTCCCAGCTTCGTCGGGAGAGGATTCCTGGCATTTCTGTCTCATCACAAGAGGAGGCACTCTCAACAGGAAAGTCTACAGGAACTCCAGGTGTCATGCCACCATTCCAAAAGACCCCCAAATGTCTTAGTCCTCTCCAGAGGAAGCTGATTTCCCTGCACTGCCTCGACTTTCACCCCGAGTATCGACTCACACCACGGTGGCACGTGTGACAGCCCTGTGGGAAAGCCTTGAGGGAAAGCCACAGATCCCTGTGTCAACTCGACGGGAAGGGTGACACTGCTTCTACAGCTCGGGAGTAAAACAGACGTGCATGTCTTCACTCAAGACGATGTCTGAGTACCCTGTGGAGACCCCAGAGGAAACCCAAGATCCATTTCAGCATGGGAGAGGAAATTTCAGGTTCCGGCCTTGGTTCTGGACGAGGACTCATGACCCAGCACCGACTGGAGAGGAATCCCGAAAGGCCCCTTGCATCTCACATGGAGACTGTGCTGAGGCCACACAAGCGGGTCCCTGAGGTCCCCATTATAACTTGAGGGGTACCTAACACAACTAGAGAAAAACCAAGAGGTTCTCCCCTCCAAGCGAGATGAGGCCGTTTTCCGCTGCAGCGTCTCGAGGGAAATCTCACCTTCTCTCTTGAACCTCGAGAGGGTCATTCACAAGTTCACTGCAACTCAAGAAGTTCCCCAGCATACCCGTCTCCACTCGAGAGGAACACCGAGGGTCACGCCAAGGTCAAGAGGAACCCCATTTCCCGCTCCTCCACTCTAAATGAAGGATCCTTTCCCTGTTTTATCGGGAAAGGGTTCCCAGCCTTCCCGTCACATCTCAAGAGGAGGCACTCTCCAGAGGAAAGTTGAGAGGAACACCAGGGATCGTGCCACCATTCCAAAAGACCCACAAATATCTCAGTCTACTGCAGAGGAACTTGATTTACTTGCATTGCCTCGACTGTCACACTGAGTATAGACTCACACCAGAGTGTCACGTGTGACAGCCCTGTGGGAAAACTTCTAGGGAAAGCCACAGATCCCTGTGTCAACTCGACGGGAAGCCTGACACTACTGCTACAGCTTGGGAGGAAAGTGGACGTGCATGTCTCCACTCGAGATGAGGCCTGACTCCCCCGTAGATACTACAGAGGAACCTCAAGATCCATGTCAGCACCGGAGAGGAAAGTTCACGTTCCGGCCTTGTCTCAAGACGAGGAGTTAGGACCCGGCACCGACTGGAGTGGAATCCAGAGAGGCCCCTTGCAACTCGCATGGAGACTGGCCTTTCCTGAGGGCACATGATTGGGTCCCTGAACTCCCCGTCGTAACTCGATAGGAACCTGCCTCAACTCGAGAAATAGCAGGAGGTTCTCCCCTCCGGGCGAGATGAGGACTATTTCCGCTGCAGTGTCTCGAGGGAAATCACACCTTCCCTCTTGAACACCGAAAGGGTCCTTCACACCCTTGCAGCAACTCAAGAAGTTCCCTGACATACCCGTCTCAACTCGAGAAGAACACTGAGGGTCCCTCCAAACTCAAAGGGAGCCCCGTTTCCCCCTCCTCTGCTCAAGATGAGGGTTTCTTTCCCTGCTTCGTCGGGAAAGGATTCAGGTGTTCTCTTCACAACTCAAGAGGAGGCGCTCTCCACAGGAAAGTCGAGCAGAACTCCAGGGGTCATGCCACCATTCCAAAAGACCCCCAAATGTCTTAGTCCACTCCAGAGGAACCTGATTTCCCTGCATTGCTTCGACTGTCACCCTGAGTATCAACTCACACCACAGTGGCACGTGTGACAGCCCTATGGGAAAGCCTGGAGGGAAAGCCACAGATCCCTGTGTCAACTCGGTGGGAAGGATGACACCGCTGCTACAGCGCGGGAGGAAATTGGACGTGCATGTCTACACTCGAGATGAAACCTGAATCCCCTGTGGAGACACTAGAGGAACCCCAAGATCCATGTCAACACTGGAGAGGAAATCTCACGATCTGGCCTTGGCTCCAGGCAAGGACTTAGAACTTGGCACCAACTAGAGAGGAATCCCAAGAGGACCCTCACAACTTGCATGGAGACTGGCCTTTCCCAAGTCCACATGAGCGGGTCCCTGAGGTCCCCATTGTAACTCGAGAAGAACCTGCCGCAAGTTGAGAAAAAGCAGGAGGTTTTCGTGTCCAGGCGAGATGAGGTCCTTTTAGGCTGTGGTGTCTCGAGGAAAATCACACTTTCCCTCTTGAACCTCGAAAATGCCCTTCACACCCTTGCAGCAAATCAAGAAGGACCCCAACTTACCCGTCTCCACTCGAGAGGAACACAGGGTCACGCCAACGTCAAGAGGAGCACCGTTTCACCCTCCTCCGCTCGAGATGAGGGTTCCTTTCCCTGCTTCATCAGGAAAGGATTCCTGGCGTTCCTGTGGCATCTCAAGAGAAGTCGCTCTCTACAGGAAAGTTGAGAGGAAATCCAGGGGTCATGCCACCATTACAAAAGACCCCCAAATGTCTCAGTCCACTCAAGATGAACCTGATTGCCCTGCACTTCCTTGACTGTCACCCAGAGTATCGACTCAAAACACTGTGGCACGTGTGACAGCTCTGTGGGTAAGCCTTGAGGGAAAGCCACATATCCCTGTGTCAACTTGACGGGAAGCCTGACATTGCTGCTACAGCTCGGGATGAAGGCTGACGTGCATGGCTCCACTTGAGGCGAGTCTTGACTCCCCTGTGGAGACTCCAGAGGAACCCCAAGAACCATGTCAGCACTGGAGAGGAAACCTCAGGTTCTGGCCGCAGTTCCAGAGGAGGACTTAGGACCCGACACTGACTGGATAGGAATCCTGAGAGGCCCCTCGCAACTCACATGGAGACTGCCTTTCCTGAGGTCACATGAGTGGGTCCCTGAGGTCCCTGTTGTAACTCGAGAAGAACCTTCCACAAGTCGAGAAAAATGAGGAGGTTCTCCCCTCCAGTCGAGATGAGGCCCTTTTCCGCTGGGGCGTCTTGAGGGAAATCACACCTTCCCTCTGGAACCTGGAAAGGGTCCTTCACACCCTTGCAGCAACTCAAGAAGTTCCCCGATATACCCATCTCCACTTGAGAGGAACACAGAGGATACCATCAAACTCAAGAGGAGCCCTGTTTCCCCCTACTCCACTAGAGATGAGATTTCATTTCCCTGCTTCGTTGGGAAAGGATTCCCGCCATTCCCGTCGCATCTAAAGAGGAGGTGCTCTCAACAGGAAAGTTGAGAGAAACTCCAGGGTCGTGCCACCATTTCAAGAGACCCCCAAATGTCTCAGTCCACACCAGAGGAACCTGATTTTCCTGCACTGCCTCGACTGTCACCCCGAGTATCGACTCATACCATGGTGGCATGTGTGACAGACCTGTAGGAAAGCCTCAAGGGAAAGCCACAAATCCCAGTGTCAATACGCTGGGAAGCCTGACACTGGTGATACAGCTCGGCAGGACAGCGGACGTTCATGTCTGCACTAGAGACGAGGCCTGATTCCCCTGTGAAGACTCCAGAGAAACCCCAAGATCTATGCCAGTACTAGAGAGGAAACCTCAGGTACCGGCCTCACCTCCAGAAGAGGTCTCAGGACCCGGAACCGACTGGAGAAGAATCCCAAGAGGACCCTCGCAACTCTCATGGAGACTGGCCTTTCCTGAGGCCACATGAACTGGTCCCTGAGATCCTCGTCGTTATTCGAGAGGAACAATCCGGAACTCGTGAAAAAACAGGAGGTTCTCGCCTCCCAGTGAGATGAGGCCCTTTTCCGCTTCAGTGTCTCGATGGAAATCACACCTTCCCTCTTGAATCTTGAAAGGGTCCTTCACACCCTTGCTGCAAATCAAGAAGTTCCCCGACATACCCGTCTCCCCTCGAGAGGAGCACCGAGTGTCCCGCCAAACTCAAGAGGAGCCACGTTTCCCCTTCCTCCGCTCAAGATGAGGTTTCCTTTCCCTGCTTCATCGGGAAAAGAATGCCGGCATTACCATCGCATCTCAAGAGGAGGCGCTGTCAACAGGAAAGTCGAGAGGAACTCCAGGGTTCGCACCACCATTCCAAAAGCCCCCCACATGTCTCAGTCCACTCAAATGAACCTGATTTCCCTGCACTGCCTCGACTGTCACCCCGAGTATCGACTCCCACCGTGGTGGCACATGTGTCAGCACTGTGGGAAAGCCGTGAGGGAAAGCCACAGATTCCTGTGTCAACTTGACGGGAAGCCTGACACTGCTGCTACAGCTCGGGAGGAAAGCAGACATGCATGTCTCCACTCTAGACGAGGCTTCACTCAACTGTGGAGATTCCAGAGGAACCACAAGAACCATGTCAGCACGGAGAGGAAACCTCAGGTTCCAGCCTCTTCTCCAGATGAGGACTTAGGACCCGACACTGACTGGAGAGGAATCCCAAGAGGCCGCTCTCAACACACATGGAGACTGGCCTTTCCTGAAGCCACACGAACGGGTCCCTGAGGTCCCCATTGTTAATGGAGAAGAACCTTCTGCAGGTCGAGAAAAATGAGGAGGTTCTCCCCTCCAGTCGAGATGAGGCCCTTTTCCACTGGGGCATCTTCAGGGAAATCACACCTTCCTCTGGTACCTGGAAAGGGTCCTTCACACCCTTGCAGCAACTCAAGAAGTTCCCCGACATACCCATCTCTACTCGAGAGGAACACAGAGGATACCACCAAACCCAAGAGGAGCCCCGTTTCCCCCTCCTCCGCTCAGATGATGGTTCTTTCCCCTGATTCATCGGGAAAGAATTCCCGGCATTTCCATCAAATCTCAAGAGGAGGCACTCTCAACAGGAAATTCGACAGGAACTCCAGGGGTCGTGCCAACATTACAAAAGACCACCAAATGGCTCAGTACAGTCAAGATGAACCTGATTATCCTGCACTGCCTCGACTGTCACCCCGAGTATCGGCTCACATCACAGTGGCACGTATGAGAGCCCTGTGGGAAAGCCTCGAGGGAAAGCCACAGATCCCTGTGTCAACTCGACGGGAAGCCTGACACTGCTGCTACAGCTTGGGAGGAAAGCAGACGTGCATCTCTCCACTCGAGACAAGGCTTGACTCCCCTGTGGGAACTCCAAAGGAACCCCAAGATCCATGTCAGCAATGGAGAGGAACACTCAGGATCTGGCCTCGGCTCCAGATGAGGGCTTAGGAACCGGCACCAACTGGACAGGAATCCTGAGAGGCCCCTCGCAACTTGCATGGAGACTAGCCTTTCCTGTAGCCACACGAGCGGGTCCTTGAGGTAACTGTCATAACTCGAGAGGAACCTGCCGCAACTCGAGAAAAACCAGAAGGTTCTCCCCTCAAGGCGAGATGAGGCCCTTTTCCACTCCGAAGTCCCTTTTCCACTCTGATGTATTGAGGTAAATCACACCTTCCCTCTTGAACCTCACAAGGGTCCTTCCCACCCTTGCTGCAACTCAAGAAGTTCCCTGACATACCCGTCTCCACGTGGGAGGAACACCGAGGGTCCTGGCACAACTGAAGAGGAGCCCTGTTTCCCCCTCGTGAGGTCGAGATGAGGGTTCCTTTCCCTGTTTTGTCAGGAAAGGATTCCTGCCGTTCCTGTCACATCTCAAGAGGTGGCGCTCTCAACAGGAAATCCGAGATCTCCAGGCATCGTGCCAACATACTAAAAGGCCCCCAGATGTCTCAGTCCACTCCAGATGATCCTGATTTCCCTGCACTACCTCGAGTGTCACTGCGTATCACCTCACACCACGGTGGCTCGTGCCACAGTTCTGTGGCATCTCGAGGGAAAGACAGAGATCCCTGGGTCAACTTGACGGGAAGCCAGAGACTGCTGCTCCAGGTCGGGAGGAAAGCAGACGTACATGTAACCACAGGAGAGGAGGCCTGACTCCCCTGGGGAACTCCAGTGGTACCCCAAGATCCATACCATCACTGGAGAGGAAACCTCAGGTTCCAGCTTCGGCTCCAGACGGGGACATAGGACCTGGCACCGACTGGAGAAGAATCCAGAGAGGCCCCTCTCAACTCGCATGGAGACTGGCTTTTCCTGAGGACACACTAGCGGGTCCCTGAGGAACCCATTGTAACTCGAGAGGGACCTGCTAGAACTCAAGAAAAACCAAGAGGTTCTCCCCTCCAGGTGAAATGAGGCCGTTTTCTGTTGTGGCATCCCGAGAGAAATCACGCCTTCCCTCCTGAACTTCAAAGGGTCCTTCCTACCCTTGCTGAAACTCAAGAAGTTCCCTGACATACCCGTCTCCACTAGAGAGGAACCCTGAGGGTCCCATCACAACTCAAAAGGAGCCCCCTTTCCCATCCTCCACTCGAGATGAGGGTTCCTTTCCCTGCTTCGTCGGGAAAGGATTCTGGCGTTCCTGTCGCACAGCAAGAGGACGTGCTCTCAACAGGAAAGTCGAGAGGAACTCCACGGGTCGTGTCACCAGTCCAAAAGACCCCCAAATGTCTCAGTCCACTCCAGAGGAACCTCATTTCCCTGCACTGCCTCGAAGGTCACCCCGAGCATCGAATCACACCACGGTGGCAAATGCGACATCCCTGTGGCACCTCGAGGGAAAGCCACAGATCCCTGTGTCAACTCTTTGGGAAGCCTGACACTGCTGCTACAGCTTGGGAGGAAAACAGACGTGTATTTCTCCACTCGAGAAGAGGCCTGACTCTCCTGTGGAGACTCCAGAGGAACCCCAAGATCCATGTCAGCACTGGAGAAGAAACCTCAGGTTCTTGCCGCAGTTCCAGACGAGGACTTAGGACCCGACACTGACTGGAGCGGAATCCCGAGGGGCCCCTCGCAACTCGCATGGAGACTGGTCTTTCCTGAGGCCACACAAGCGGGTGCCTGATGTCCCCATCGTAACTCGAGAGGGACCTGCCACAACTCGAGAAAAACCAGGAGGTTCTCCCCTGCAGGCGAGATGAGGCCCTTATCTGCTACGGCGTTCGAGGGAAATCACGCCTTCCCTCTTGAATCTCGCCAGGGTCCTTCCCACCCTTGCTGCAACTCAAGAAGTTCCCCGACATACCCGTCTCCACGCGGGAGGAACACTGAGGGTTCCGGCACAACACAAGAGGAGCCCCATTTCCCCTTCGTGAGCTCGAGATGAGGGTTCCTCTCCCTGCTTCCCCAGGAAAGGATTCCCACCGTTTCCGTCGCATCTCAAGATGTGGCACTCTCAACAGGAAAGCTGAGATCTCCAGGGGTCGTGCCAACATACTAAAAGGCCCCCAGATGCCTCAGTCCAATCCAGATGAACCTGATTTCCCTGCACTACCTCGAGAGTCACCCGTGTATCGCCTCACACCACGGTGGCTCATTCCACAGCCCTGTGGCATCTCGAGGGAAAGACAGAGATCCCTGTGTCAACTCGACAGGAAGCCTGACACTGCTGCTACAGCACGGGAGGAAAGCGGACGTGCATGTAACCACAGGAGACGAGGCCTGACTCCCCTGGGGAGACTCCAGAGGAACCCCAAGGACCATGCCAACACTGGAGAGGAAACTTCAGGTTCCTGCTTCAGCTCCAGACGGGGACTTAGGCCCCGGCACCTACTGGATAGGAATCCCGAGTGGCCCCTCTCAACTCGAATGGAGACTGGCCTTTCCTGAGGCCACAGGAGGGAGGTTCTCCCCTCCAGGCGAGATGAGGACGTTTTTTGCTGCGGCATTCCGAGAGAAATCACGCCTTCCCTACTGAACAACAAAGGGTCTTTACACCCTTGCTGTAACTCAAGAAGTTCCCCAACATACCCGTCTCCACTCGAGAGGAACACTGAGGGTCCCACCACAACTCTAGAGGAGCCCCCTTTCCCCCTCCTCCGCTAGAGATGATGGTTCCTTTCCCTGCTTCGTCGGGATAGGATTCTGGCATTCCTGTCGCACAGCAAGAGGGCGTGCTCTCAACGTAAAGTCGAGAGGAACTCCAGGGGTCATGCCACCATTCCAAAAGACCCCCAAATGTCTCAGTCCACTCTAGATGAACCTGATTTCCCTGCNACAGCAAGAGGGCGTGCTCTCAACGTAAAGTCGAGAGGAACTCCAGGGGTCATGCCACCATTCCAAAAGACCCCCAAATGTCTCAGTCCACTCTAGATGAACCTGATTTCCCTGCACTGCCTCGAAGTTCACACCGAGCATCGAATCACACCACATTGGCACGTGCGTCATCCCTGTGGCACCTCAAGGGAAAGCCACAGATCCTTGTATCAACTCGTCGGAAAGCCTGACACTGCTGCTACAGCTTGGGAAGAAAACGGACATGTATGTCTCCACTCGAGAAGAGTCCTGACTCTCCTGTGGAGATTCCAGAGGAACCCAGATCCATGTCAGCAATGGAGAGGAAACTTCAGGTTCTGGCCTCAGTTCCAGATGAGGACCTAGGACCTGACACTAACTGGAGAGGAATCCCATTGGGCCCCTCAAAACTCGTATGGGGACTGCTCTTTCCTGAGGCCACACCAGCGGGTCCCTGAGGTCCCCATCGTAACTCGAGAGGGACCAGTCAAAACTAGGGAAAAACCAGGAGGTTCTCCCCTGCAGGCGACATGAGGCACTTTTCTGCTGCGGCGTCTCAAGGGAAATGACGCCTTCGTGCTTGAACTTTGCAAGTGTCCTTCCCACCCTTGCTGCAACTCAAGAAGTTCCCTGACATACCCGTCCCCACTCGGGAGGAACACTGAGGGTCCCGGCACAACTCAGGAGGAGCCCCATTTCTCCCTCGTGAGCTCGAGATGAGGGTGCCTTTCCCTGTTTCGTTGGGAAAGGATTCCCGCAATTCCCGTCACATCTCAAGAGGTGACACTCTCAACAGGAAAGCTGAGATCTCCCAGGGTCCGGACAACATACTAAAAGTCCCCCAGATGTCTCAGTCCACTCCATGAACCTGATTTCCCTGCACTACCTCGAGTGTCACCCGTGTTTCGCCTCACACCATGGTGGCTCCTGCCACAACCCTGTAGCATCTAGAGTGAAAAACAGAGATCCCTGGGTCAACTCGATAGGAAGACTGACACTGCTGCTATAGCTCGGGAGGAAAGCAGACGTGCATGTAACTACAGGAGATGAGGCCTGAATCCCCTGGGGAGACTTCAGTGGACACCCACGTTCCATGCCAGCACTGGAGAGGAAGCCTCAGGTTCTAGCTTCATGTCCAGATGGGGACTTAGGACCCGGCACAGACTGGAGAGGAATCCCGAGGGGCCCCTCTCAACTAGCATGGAGACTGGCCTTTCCTGAGGCCAGGTGAGCGGGTCCCTGATGTCCCCATTGTAACTCGAGAGGGACCTGCCACAACTCTAGAAAAACCAGAGGGTTCTCCCCGCCAGGTGAGATGAGGCCGTTTTCTGCTGCAGCATCCCAAGAGAAATCACACCTTCCCTGCTGAAACTCAAAGGGTCCTTCACACCCTTGCTGCAACTCGAGAAGTTCCCCGACATACCTGTCTCCACTCGAGAGGAACACTGAGGGTCCCACCACAACTCAAGAAGAGCCCCTTTCCCCCTCCTCTGCTCCAGATGAGGGTTCCTTTCCTTGCTTCGTCGGAAAAGGATTCTGGCGTTCCCATCGCACAGCAAGAGGACGTGCTCTCAACAGGAAAGTTGAGAGGAACTCAAGGGGTCATGCCACCATTCCAAAAGACCACCAAATGTCTCAGTCCACTCCAGATGAACCTGATTTCCCTGCCCTGCCTNTCCCATCGCACAGCAAGAGGACGTGCTCTCAACAGGAAAGTTGAGAGGAACTCAAGGGGTCATGCCACCATTCCAAAAGACCACCAAATGTCTCAGTCCACTCCAGATGAACCTGATTTCCCTGCCCTGCCTTGAAGGTCACCCCGAGCATTGAATCACACTGCAGTGGCACATGCAACAGCCCTGTGGCACCTCAAGGGAAAGCCACAGATTCTTGTGTCAACTCATCGGGAAGCCTGACACTGCTGCTACAGCTCAGGAGGAAAACGGACGTGTATGTCTCCACTCGAAAAAAGTCCTGACTCTCCTGTGGAGACTCCAGAGGAACCCCAAGATCCATGTTAGCACTGGAGAGGAAACCACAGGTTCCAGCTTCGACTCCACACGGAGACTTAAGACCCGGCACCAACTGGAGAGAAATCCCGAGGGGCCCCTCTCAAC
Organism: Sylvicapra grimmia; assembly: GCA_006408735.1. NCBI lineage: Eukaryota > Metazoa > Chordata > Mammalia > Artiodactyla > Bovidae > Sylvicapra > Sylvicapra grimmia. The sequence continues at coordinate 62,473 of SJYH01006976.1, read as the reverse complement.
TCGCATGGAGAGTGGCCTTTCCTGAGGCCACGCGAGCGGGTCCCTGAGGTCCCCGTCGTAACTCGAGAGGGACCTGCCGCAACTCGAGAGAAACCAGGAGGTTCTCCCCTCCAGGCGAGATGAGGCCGTTTTCTCCTGCGGCATCCTGAGAGAAATCACGCTTTCATTCCTGAACCTCAAATGGTCCTTCACACCATTGCTGCAACTCAAGAAGTTCCCTGACATACCCATCTCCACCAGAGAGGAACACTGAGGTTCCCACCACAACTCACGAGGAGCCCCCTTTCCTCCACTTCCGCTCCAGATGAGGGTTTCTTTCCCTGTTTCATCGGGAAAGGATTCTGGCATTTCAATCGCAAAGTAAGAGGACGTGCTCTCAACAGGAAAGACCAGAGGAGCTCCAGGGGTCGTGCCACCATACCAAAAGACCCCCAAATGTCTCAGGCCACTCCTAATGAACCTGATTTCCCTGCCCTGTTTCGAAGGTCACCCCAAGCATCGAATCACACCACGGTGCGACAGCCCTGTGTCACCTCGAGGGAACAGTACAGATCCCTGGGTCAACTCGTCGGGAAGCCTGACACTGCTGTTACAGTTCGGGAGGAAAACGGATGTGTATGTCTCCACTCGAGAAGAGTCCTGACTCTCCAGAGGAACCCCAAGGTCCATGTCAGCACTGGAGCGGAAACCTCAGGTTCTGGCCGCAGTTCCAGATGAGGAACTAGGACCCGACACTGACTGGAGAAGAATCCCAAGGTGCCCCTCGCAACTCGCGTAGAGACTGGTCTTTCCTCAGGCCACACCAGCGGGTCCCTGAGGTCCCCGTCGCAACTCGAGAGGGACCTGCTCCAACTCGAGAAAAACCAGGAGGTTCTCCTCTGCAGGTGAGATGAGGCACTTTTCTGCTGCGGTGTCACAAGGGAAATCATGCCTTCTCTCTTGAACCTCACAAGGGTCCTTCCCACCCTTGCTGCTACTCAAGAAGATCCACGACATACTTGTCCCCATGTGGGAGGAACAACGAGGGTCCCGGCACAACTCAGGAGGAGCCCCATTTCCCCTCGTGAGCTCGAGATGAGGGTGCCTTTCCCTGTTTCGTAGGGAAAGGATTCTTGACATTCCCGTCGCATCTCAAGAAGTAGCACTCTCAAGAGGAAAACTGAAATCTCCTGGGGTCCTGACAACATACTAAAANGGTCCCGGCACAACTCAGGAGGAGCCCCATTTCCCCTCGTGAGCTCGAGATGAGGGTGCCTTTCCCTGTTTCGTAGGGAAAGGATTCTTGACATTCCCGTCGCATCTCAAGAAGTAGCACTCTCAAGAGGAAAACTGAAATCTCCTGGGGTCCTGACAACATACTAAAAGTCCCCCAGATGTCTCAGTCCACTCCAGATGAACCTGATTTCCCTGCACTACCTTGAGTGTCACCCACGTATCGCCTCACACCACAGTGGCTCCTGCCACAGCCCTGTGGCATCTTGAGTGAAAGACAGAGATCCCTGGGTCAACACTACAGGAACCCTGACACTGCTGCTTCAGCTCGGGAGGAAAGAGGACATGCATGTAACCAGAGGAGACGATGCCTGACTCCCCTGGGAAGACACCAGAGGAGCCCAAATATCCACGCAAACACTGGAGAGGAAATCTCAGGTTCCAGCTTCAGCTCCAGATGGGTACTAAGGACCCGGCACCAACTGGAGAGGAATTCCGACGGGCACCTCGCAATTTGCATGGAGACTGGTCTTTCCTGAGGCCATCCGAACGAGTCCCTGAGCTCCTGTCATAACTCGAGAGGGACCTGCTGAAACTCGAGAAAAGCCAGGAGGTTCTCCCCTGCAGGCAAGATGAGGCCCTTTTCTGCTGCGGCGACTTGAGGGAAATCAGGCCTTCTCTCTTGAACCTCACAAGGGTCCTTCCCATCCATGCTGCAAATCACGAAGTTCCCCGACATACTCCTATCTATGCGGGAGGAACACTGAGGGCCCTTGCAGAACTCAAGAGGACCCCGTTTCTCCCTCGTGAGCTTGAGATGAGGATTCCTTTCCCTGCTTCACCGGAAAAGGATCCCCGCCATTCCCTTCGCATCTCAACAGGTGGCGCTCTCAACAGGAAAGCCGTGATCTCCAGGGGTCGTGCTAACATACTAAAAGTTCCCCAGAAGTCTCAGTCTACTCCAGATGAATCTGATTTCCCTGCACTACCTCGAGTGTAACCCACATTTCACCACACACCATGGTGGCTCATGCCACTGCCGTTTGGCATCTCGATGGAAAGACAGAGATCTCTGGGTCNCCAGATGAACCTGATTTCCCTGCACTACCTCGAGTGTAACCCACATTTCACCACACACCATGGTGGCTCATGCCACTGCCGTTTGGCATCTCGATGGAAAGACAGAGATCTCTGGGTCAACTCAATGGCAAGACTGACCCTGCTGCTACAGCTCAGGAGGAAAGCAGACGTGCATGTAACCACATGAGACAAGGCCTGACTCCCCTGGGGAGACTCCAGAGGAACCCCAAGATCCATGCCAGCACTGGAGAGGAAACCTCATGTTCCAGCTTCGACTCCAGAAGGGGACTTAGGACCCGACACCAACTGGAGAGGAATCCCGAGGGGCCCCTCTCAACTTGCACGGAGACTGGCCTTTCCTGAGGCCACGTGAGCGGGTCCCTGAGGTCCCTGTCGTATCTCGAGAGGGACCTGCCGCAACTCGAGAAAAACCAGGAGGTTCTTCCCTCTAGGCAGGATGAGGCCGATTTCCACTACGGGATCCTGAGAGAAATCACGCCTTCACTCCTGAGCTCCAAAGGTCCTTCACACCATTGCTGCAACTCAGGAAGTTCCCCGACATACCCATCTCCATGCCGGAGGAACACCAAGGGTCCTGGGACAACTCAAGAGGAGCCCCGTTTCCCCTCGTGAGATCGAGATGAGGGTTCCTTTCCCTGCTTCGTTGGAAAAGGATCCCCACCATTCCTGTCACATCTCAACAGGTGGTGCTCTCAACAGGAAAGCCATGATCTCCAGGGGTCGTGCTAACATACTAAAAGTCCCGCAGAAGTCTCAGTCCACTCCAGATGAATCTGATTTCCCTGCACTACCTCGAGTGTCACCCGCGTATCACCACACACCATGGTGGTTCATGCCACAGCCCTTTGGCATCTCGATGGAAAGACAGAGATCTCTGGGTCAACTCGATGGCAAACCTGACACTGCTGCTACAGCTCAGGAGGAAAGCGGACGTGCATGTAACCACAGGAGATGAGGCCTGACTCCCCCGCTGAGACTTCTGAGGAACCCCAAGATCCATGCCAGCACTGGAGAGGAAACTTCATGTTCCAGATTCGGCTCCAGACAGGGACTTAGGACCCGGCACCGACTGGAGAGGAATCTCGAGGGGCCCCTCTCAACTCGCACGGAGACTGGTCTTTCCTGAGACCACGCGAGCCGGTCCCTGAGGTCCCCATCGTAACTCAAGAGGGACCTACCGCAACTCGAGAAAAACCAGGAGGTTCTCCCCTCCAGGCGAGATGAGGCCGTTTTCTGCTGCGGCATCCCGAGAGAAATCACGGCTTCCCTCCTGAACCTCAAAGGGTTCTTCACACCCTTGCTGCAACTCAAGAAATTCCCTGACATACCCGTCTCCACTCGAGAGGAACACTGAGGGTCCCAGCACAATTCAAGAGGGGACCCCTTTCGCCCTCCACCGCTCCAGATGAGAGTTCCTTTCTCTGCATCGTCGGGAAAGGATTCTGGCATTCCCGTGGCACAAGAAGAGGACGTTCTCTCAACAGGAAAGTCGAGAGGAACTCCAGGGGTCGTGCCACCATTCAAAAAGACCCGCAAATGTCTCAGTCCACTCCAGATGAACCTGATTTCCCTGCCCTGTCTCGAAGGTCACCCCGAGAATCGAATCCCACCATGGTGGCACTTGCAACAGCCATGTGACATCTCGAGGGAAAGCCACAGATCCCTGTGTCAACTCATCGGGAAGCCTGACACTGCTGCCACAGCTCGGGAAGAAAACGGACGTGTATGTCTCCACTCGAGAGGAGTCCTGACTCTCTTGTGGAGACTTCAGAGGAATCCCAAGTTTCATGTCAGCACTGGAGAGGAAACCTCAAGTTCTGGCAGCAGTTCTAGACGAGGACCTAGGACCCAACACTGACTGGAGAGGAATCCCAAGGGACCCCTCACAACTCGCATGGAGACTGGTCTTTCCTGAGGCCATGCCAGCGGTTCCCTGAGATCCCCATCGTAACTCGAGAGGGACCTGCCGCAACTCGAGAAACACCAGGAGGTTCTCCCCTGCAGGCGAGATAATCCCCTTTTCTGCTGCATCGTCCTGACGGTAATCACGACTTCTCTCTTGAACCTCGCAAGGGTCATTCCCACCCTTGCTGCAACTCAAAAAGTTCCCTGACATACCCATCCCCATGCGGGACGAACACCGAGGGTCCAGGCACAACTCAACAGGAGCCCCGTTTCACCCTCGTGAGCTCGAGATGAGGGTCCATTTCCCTGCTTCATTGGGAAAGGATTCACGCCATTCCCGTTGCATCTCTAGAGGTGGCGCTCTCAACAGGAAAGCCGAGATCTCCAGGNACCATGGTGGCACTTGCAACAGCCATGTGACATCTCGAGGGAAAGCCACAGATCCCTGTGTCAACTCATCGGGAAGCCTGACACTGCTGCCACAGCTCGGGAAGAAAACGGACGTGTATGTCTCCACTCGAGAGGAGTCCTGACTCTCTTGTGGAGACTTCAGAGGAATCCCAAGTTTCATGTCAGCACTGGAGAGGAAACCTCAAGTTCTGGCAGCAGTTCTAGACGAGGACCTAGGACCCAACACTGACTGGAGAGGAATCCCAAGGGACCCCTCACAACTCGCATGGAGACTGGTCTTTCCTGAGGCCATGCCAGCGGTTCCCTGAGATCCCCATCGTAACTCGAGAGGGACCTGCCGCAACTCGAGAAACACCAGGAGGTTCTCCCCTGCAGGCGAGATAATCCCCTTTTCTGCTGCATCGTCCTGACGGTAATCACGACTTCTCTCTTGAACCTCGCAAGGGTCATTCCCACCCTTGCTGCAACTCAAAAAGTTCCCTGACATACCCATCCCCATGCGGGACGAACACCGAGGGTCCAGGCACAACTCAACAGGAGCCCCGTTTCACCCTCGTGAGCTCGAGATGAGGGTCCATTTCCCTGCTTCATTGGGAAAGGATTCACGCCATTCCCGTTGCATCTCTAGAGGTGGCGCTCTCAACAGGAAAGCCGAGATCTCCAGGGGTCATGCCAACATAACAAAAGTCCCCCAGATGTTTCAGTCCACTGCAGATGAACGTGATTTCCCTGCACGACCTCGAGTGTCACCCTCGTATCTCCTCACACCACGGTGGCTCGTTCCACAGCCCTGTTGCATCACGAGGGGAGAATGAGATCCCTGGGTCAACTCGACGGGAAGCCTGACACTGCTGCTACAGCTCGGAAGGAAATCGGACGTGAATGTAACCACAGGAGACGATGCCTGACTCCCCTGGGGAGACTCCAGAGGAACCCCAAGATCCATGCCAGCAATGGAGCGGAAGCCTCAGGTTCCAGCTTCGGCTCCAGACGGGGACTTAGGACCTGTCATCGACTAGAGAAGAATCCCAAGGGGACCCTCTCAACTCGCACGGAGAATGGCCTTTCCAGAAGCGACGCAAGCAGGTCCCTGAGGTCCCTGTTGTAACTCGAGAGGGACCTGCCACAACTCGAGATAAACCAGGAGGTTCTCCCCTACAGGCGAGATGAGGCTGTTTTCTGCTGTGGCATCCTGAGAGAAATCACGACTTCCCTCCTGAACCTCAAAGGGTCTTTCAAACCCTTGCTGCAACTCAAGAAGTGCCCTGACATACCCGTCTCCACTCGAGAGGAACACTGAGGGTCCCATCACAACTAAGAGGAGACCCCTTTCTCCCTCCTCCACTCCAGATGAGGGTTCCTTTATCTGCTTCATCGCAAAAGGATTCTGGCGTTCCCGTGGCACAGCAAGAAGACGTGTTCTCAACAGGAAAGTCTAGAGGAACTCCAGGGGTCGGGCCACCATTCCAAAAGGACCCCAGATGTCTCAGTCCACTCCAGATGAACCTGATTTCCCTGCACTACCTCGAGTGTCACCCGCGTATCGCCTTACACCATGGTGGTTCATGCCACAGCCCAGTGGCATCTCGAGGGAAACACAGAGATCCCTGGGTCAACTCGACAGGAAGCCTGACACTGCTGCTACAGCTCGGAAGGAAATCGGACGTGAATGTAACCACAGGAGACGATGCCTGACTCCCCTGGGGAGACTCCAGAGGAACCCCAAGATCCATGCCAGCAATGGAGCGGAAGCCTCAGGTTCCAGCTTCGGCTCCAGACGGGGACTTAGGACCTGTCATCGACTAGAGAAGAATCCCAAGGGGACCCTCTCAACTCGCACGGAGAATGGCCTTTCCAGAAGCGACGCAAGCAGGTCCCTGAGGTCCCTGTTGTAACTCGAGAGGGACCTGCCACAACTCGAGATAAACCAGGAGGTTCTCCCCTACAGGCGAGATGAGGCTGTTTTCTGCTGTGGCATCCTGAGAGAAATCACGACTTCCCTCCTGAACCTCAAAGGGTCTTTCAAACCCTTGCTGCAACTCAAGAAGTGCCCTGACATACCCGTCTCCACTCGAGAGGAACACTGAGGGTCCCATCACAACTAAGAGGAGACCCCTTTCTCCCTCCTCCACTCCAGATGAGGGTTCCTTTATCTGCTTCATCGCAAAAGGATTCTGGCGTTCCCGTGGCACAGCAAGAAGACGTGTTCTCAACAGGAAAGTCTAGAGGAACTCCAGGGGTCGGGCCACCATTCCAAAAGGACCCCAGATGTCTCAGTCCACTCCAGATGAACCTGATTTCCCTGCACTACCTCGAGTGTCACCCGCGTATCGCCTTACACCATGGTGGTTCATGCCACAGCCCAGTGGCATCTCGAGGGAAACACAGAGATCCCTGGGTCAACTCGACAGGAAGCCTGACACTGCTGCTACAGCTCGTGAGGAAGGCAGATGTGCATGTAACCACAGGAGACGATGCTTGACTCCCCTGGGGAGACTCCAGAGGAACCCCAAGATCCATGCTAGCAGTGGAGAGAAAACCTCAGGTTCCAGCTTCGGCACCAGATGGAGACTTAGGACAGGGCACAGACTTGAGAGGAATCCTGAGGGGCCCCTCGCAACTCGCACGGAGACTGGCCTTACCTGAGGCCACGTGAGTGGGTCCCTGAGGTCCCTGTCGTAACACGAGAGGGAACTGTCGCAACTCAAGAAAAACCAGGGGGTTCTCCCCTCCAGGCGAGATGAGGCTGTTTTCTGCTGCGGCATCCTGAGAGACATCACGCCTTTCCTCCTGAACCTCAAAGGGTCCTTCACACCCTTGCTGCAACTCAAGAAGTTCCCCAACATACCAGTCTCCACTGGAGAGGAACAATGAGGGTCCCACCACAACTCAAGAGAAGCCCCCTTTCCCCCTCCCCCGCTCCAGATGAGGGTTCATTTCCCTGCTTCGTCGGGAAAGGATTCCAGCCGTTCCCGTCACACAGCAAGAGGATGTGCTCCCAACGGGAATGCCGAGAGGAACTCCAGGGGTCATGCCACCATTCCAAAAGACTCCCAAATGTCTCAGTCCACTCCAGAAGAACTTGATTTCCCTGCCCTGTCTCAAAGGTCACCCCGAGCATCGAATCACACCACGGTGGCACGTGTAACAACCCTGTGGCAACTTGACGGAAAGCCGCAGAAGCCTGTGTCATCTCGTCGGGAAGCCTGACACTGCTGAAACAGCTCGGGAGGAAAACAGACTCGAAAAGAGTCCTGACTCTCCTGTGGAGACTCCAGAGGAACCCCAAGATCCATGCTAGCAGTGGAGAGAAAACCTCAGGTTCCAGCTTCGGCACCAGATGGAGACTTAGGACAGGGCACAGACTTGAGAGGAATCCTGAGGGGCCCCTCGCAACTCGCACGGAGACTGGCCTTACCTGAGGCCACGTGAGTGGGTCCCTGAGGTCCCTGTCGTAACACGAGAGGGAACTGTCGCAACTCAAGAAAAACCAGGGGGTTCTCCCCTCCAGGCGAGATGAGGCTGTTTTCTGCTGCGGCATCCTGAGAGACATCACGCCTTTCCTCCTGAACCTCAAAGGGTCCTTCACACCCTTGCTGCAACTCAAGAAGTTCCCCAACATACCAGTCTCCACTGGAGAGGAACAATGAGGGTCCCACCACAACTCAAGAGAAGCCCCCTTTCCCCCTCCCCCGCTCCAGATGAGGGTTCATTTCCCTGCTTCGTCGGGAAAGGATTCCAGCCGTTCCCGTCACACAGCAAGAGGATGTGCTCCCAACGGGAATGCCGAGAGGAACTCCAGGGGTCATGCCACCATTCCAAAAGACTCCCAAATGTCTCAGTCCACTCCAGAAGAACTTGATTTCCCTGCCCTGTCTCAAAGGTCACCCCGAGCATCGAATCACACCACGGTGGCACGTGTAACAACCCTGTGGCAACTTGACGGAAAGCCGCAGAAGCCTGTGTCATCTCGTCGGGAAGCCTGACACTGCTGAAACAGCTCGGGAGGAAAACAGACTCGAAAAGAGTCCTGACTCTCCTGTGGAGACTCCAGAGGAACCCCAAGATCCATGCCAGCACTGTAGAGGAAACCTCAGGTTCTGTCCGCAGTTCCAGATGAGGACCTAGGACCCGACACTGACTGGACAGGAATCCCGAGGGGCCCCTCACAACTCGCACGGAGACTGGCCTTTCCTGAGGCCAGGCGAGCGGGTCCCTGAGATCCCTGTCGTAACGTGAGAGGGACCTGCTGCAACTCGAGAAAGACCAAGAGGTTCTCCCCTCCAGGCGAGATGAAGCTGTTTTCTGTTGCGGCATCCCGAGAGAAATCATGCCTTCGCTCCTGAACCTCAAAGGGTCCTTCACACCCCTGCTGCATCTCAAGAAATTCCCCGATATACCTGTCTCCAGTCGAGAGGAACACTGAGGGTCCCACCACAACATAATATGAGCCCCCTTTCCCCCTCATCCGCTCCAGATGAGGGTTCCTTTCCCTGATTCGTCAGGAAAAGATTCTGGCATTCCCGTTCCACAGCAAGAGGACGTGCTCTCAACAGGAAAGTCAAGAAGAACTCGAGGGTTCATGCCACCATTCCAAAAGACCCCCAAATACCTCAGTCCACTCCAGATGAACCTGATTTCACTGCCCTGCCTGGAAGGTCACCCCGAGCATCGAATCCCACCAAGGTGGCACGTGCGACAGCCCTGTGGCACCTCGAGGAAAAGCCACAGATCCCTGTGTCAACTCGTCGGGAAGCCTGAAACTGCTGCTACAGATTGGGAGGAAAACGGATGTGTATGTCTCCACTCGAGAAGAGTCCTGAATCTCCTGTGGAGACTCCAGAAGAACCCCAAAATCGGTGTCAGCACTGGAGAGGAAAACTCAGGTTATGGCCGCAGTTGCAGACGAGGACCTAGGACATGACACTGACTGGAGAGGAATCCCGAGGGGCCCCTCACAACTCGCATGGAGACTGGTCTTTCCTGAGGCCATGCGAGCGGGTCCCTGAGGTCCCCGTCGTCACTCGAGAGGGACCTGCTGCAACTCGAGAAAAGCCAGGAGGATCTCTTGTGCAGGAGAGATGAGGCCCTGTTCTTCTGTGGCGTCTCGAGGGAAATCATGCTTTCCCTCTTGAACTTCACAAGGGTCCTTCCCACCCTTGCTGCAACTAAAGAAGTTCCCCGACATACCCATCCCCATGCAGGAGGAACACCGAGGGTCCTGGTACAAGTCAGGAGGAGCCCCGTTTCCCCTTCATGAGCTCAAGATGAGGGTTCCTTTACCTGCTTCGTCAGGAAAGGATTCCCACCATTTCCATCGCATCTCAAGAGGTGGTGCACTCAACAGGGCGGCCGAGATCTCCAGGGGTCGTGCCAACATAGTAAAACTCTCCCAGATGTCTCAGTCCACTTCAGATGAACCTGATTTCCCTGCCCTGCCTCGAGTGTCACCGCATAACGTCTCACACCATGGTGGTTCGTGCCACAGCCCAGTGGCATCTCGAGGGAAACACAGAGATCCCTGGGTCAACTCGACAGGAAGCCTGACACTGCTGCTACAGCTCGTGAGGAAAGCGGATGTGCATGTAACCACAGGAGACGATGCTTGACTCCCCTGGGGAGACTCCAGAGGAACCCCAAGATCCATGCTAGCAGTGGAGAGAAAACTTCAGTTTCCAGCTTTGGCTCTAGACGGGGTTTAGGGCCCATATCCGACTGGAGAGGAATCCTGAGGGGCCCCTCTCAACTTGCACAGAGACTGGCCTTACCTGAGGCCACGTGAGTGGGTCTCTGAGGTCCCCATCGTAACACGAGGGGGAACTGTCGCAACTCAAGAAAAACCAGGAGGTTCTCCCCTCCAGGCGAGATGAGGCTGTTTTCTGCTGCGGCATCCTGAGAGACATCACGCCTTCCCTCCTGAACCTCAAAGGGTCCTTCACACCCTTGCTGCAACTCAAGAAGTTCCCTGACATACCAGTCTCCACTGGAGAGGAACAATGAGGGTCCCACCACAACTCAAGAGAAGCCCCCTTTCCCCCTCCCCCGCTCCAGATGAGGGTTCCTTTCCCTGCCTCGTCAGGAAAGGATTCTGGCATTCCCGTCACACAGCAAGAAGATGTGCTCCCAATGGGAATGTCGAGAGGAACTCCAGGGGTCGTGTCACCATTCCAAAAGACTCCCAAATGTCTCAGTCCACTCCAGCAGAACCTGATTTCCCTGCCCTGCCTCGAAGGTCACCCCGAGCATCGAATCACACCACGGTGGCACGTGGAACAGCCCTGTGGCAACTTGAGGGAAAGCCACAGAAGTCAGTGTCATTTTGTCAGGAAGCCTGACACTGCTGAAACAGCTCAGGAGGAAAACGAACGTGTATGTCTCCACTCGAAAAGAGTCCTGACTCTCCTGTGGAGACTCCAGAGGAACCCCAAGATCCATGCCAGCACTGGAGAGGAAACCTCAGGTTCTGGCCGCAGTTCCAGACGAGAACTTAGGACCCGACACTGACTGAAGAGAAATCCTGATGGGCCCCTTGCAACTCACATGGAGACTGGTCTTTCCTGAGGCCACGCCAGCAGGTCCCTGAGGTCCCTGTTGTAACTCGAGAGGGACCTGCCGCAACTCGAGAAAAAAAGATGAGATTCTCCCCTGCAGGCGAGATGAGGCCCTTTNTGCAACTCACATGGAGACTGGTCTTTCCTGAGGCCACGCCAGCAGGTCCCTGAGGTCCCTGTTGTAACTCGAGAGGGACCTGCCGCAACTCGAGAAAAAAAGATGAGATTCTCCCCTGCAGGCGAGATGAGGCCCTTTTCTGCTGCGGCGTCTCGAGGGAAATTACACCTTCCCTCTTGAACCTCGCAAGGGTCCTTCCCAAACTTGCTGCAACTCAAGAAGTTCCCCAACATACCCATCCCCATGTGGAAGAAACACCGAGGGTCTCGGCACAACTCAAAAGAAACCTCGTTTCCCCTCATGAGCTAGAGATGAGGGTTCCTTTACCTGCTTCGTCAGGAAAGGATTCCCGCTGTTCCCGTCATATCTGAAGATGTGGCATTCACAACAGGAAAGCCGAGATCTCCAGGGGTCGTGCCAACATACTAAAAATGCCCCAGATGTCTCAGTCCACTCCAGATGAACCTGATTTCCCTGCCTTGACTCGAGTGTCACCCGCATATTGCCTCACACAATGGTGGCTTGTGTCACAGCCGTGTGGCATCTCGAGAGAAAGACAGAGATCCCTGGGTTAACTCGACGGGAAGCCTGACACTGCTGCTACAGCTCAGGAGGAAAACGGACATGCATGTAACCACAGGAGACGAGGCCTTAGTCCCCCGGGGAGACTCCAGAGGAACCCCAAGATCCATGCCAGCAGGTTACAGCTTTGGCTCCAAATGGGGACTTAGGACCCAGCACCAACTGGAGAGGAATCCTGAGGGGCCCCTCTCAACTTGCACGGAGACTGGCCTTTCCTGAGGCCATGCAGAGCGGGTAACTCAGGTCCCCGATGTAACTCGAGAGGGACCAGCCGCAACTCGAGAAAAACCAGGAAGTTCTCCCCTCCAGGTGAGATGAGGCCCATTTCTGCTGCAGCATCCTGAGAGAAATCACGCCTTCACTTCTGAACCTCAAAGGATCCTTCACACCCTTGCTGAAACTCAAGAAGATCACCGACATACCTGTCTCCACTCGTGAGGAACACTGAGGGTCCCACCACAACTCAAGAGGAGACCCCTTTCCCCCTCCTCCCTTCCAGATGAGTGATCCTTTCCCTGCTTCGTAGGGAAAGGATTCTGGTGTTCCTGTCACACAGCAAGAGGACGTGCTCTCAACAGGAAAGTCGAGAGGAACTCCAGGGTTTGTGCCACCATTCCAAAAGACAACCAAATATCTCAGTCCACTCCAGCAGAACCTGATTTTCCTGCCCTGCCTTGAAGGTCACACCAAGCATAGAATCACATCATGGTGGCACGTGCAACTGCCCTGTGGCACCTCACAGGAAAGCCACAGATCTCTGTGTCAAACTGTCGGGAGGCCTGATACTGCTGCTACAGCTCAGGAGGAAAACAGATGTGTATGTCTCCACTCGAGAAGAGTCCTGACTCTCCTGTGGAGACTCCAGAGGAACCCCAAGATCCATGTCAGAACTGGAGAGGAAACCTCAGGTTCTGGCCACAGTTCCAGACGAGGACCTAGG